>CM051362.1:3674896-3799896 GCA_028015245.1 Cardamine occulta | reverse complement strand
GATGATTGGAAATTTTACAGGTGATTGCATTGGACGTTAATTTACCAGTGAAGCAAGCATTCCATATACTCTATGAGCAGGTTTGCCCTATTTACCAATTACCATTCTAATAATACTGTTACATCCAGACCTAAAAAGGGAAGGAAGTGAAATTTAAATGAACTATATTTGTCTAAATTTATCTCTAGATTGTCTGGCTTTCTAGTTTTTGCTAATTCCAAATGCTTTCAGGGAATCCCTTTGGCTCCTCTTTGGGACTTTGGTAAAGGCCAATTTGTTGGAGTTCTTGGTCCACTGGACTTCATTCTAATACTGAGAGAGGTTGGATTCTCTAAACAACTGTTCATTACTGGATCATTCCTTCTAGTTAATGATTTATAATTTTAGAATGAAAATTTTCGCTCTTGCGTGGTAATAGCAACCCTGTGATATTGCAGCTTGGAACTCATGGATCAAATTTGACAGAGGAAGAGCTTGAGACGCACACAATAGCAGCCTGGAAAGAGGGGAAGGCTCATATTAGCAGACAATTTGATGGAAGTGGGAGACCATATCCTAGGCCACTTGTTCAGGTGAGATTTTCTCAGTTGCTTTCTACCGCTAACACTACTGACTTTCGTGGACCTTCCTCTCAATAATGATCTCTCTTTTTTTTTTTTCGTCAAAATAATGATCTCTCTTAGGTATCTTTTCTTTTACTTTTGGAAAAGATTCTCTTGTCATCTTTATCCAAAATATTTGTACTAAGTGAGCGATCTAGGCCCACATATATGTACAGTGAATTTTAAAATATAGGTTCAAAATGAAATTAATGAGCAAGACTGATCCACATTTGATATTGGGAGGCATAGTTATCTAGGAATGTTTCTGCTTCATATATGCCTGTCTACTTGTCTACTTTTCAATTAATAAACAATTTTTTGTCCGCTTGTGTGTGCATAGTCTCTGAACATAGCCTTATCTTAGAAATTTCTATTGCATGTTACAGTAATAAGAGCTAGAAGATTTCTCTCTTGCTATTAATGTTGTCATATATGGTCATCCAGGTCGGACCCTATGATAATCTGAAAGATGTTGCCCTGAAAATTTTGCAAAACAAGGTGGCAGCTGTTCCAGTTATATATTCTTCTTTGCAAGATGGTTCATACCCACAGTTACTGCATCTTGCTTCGCTATCAGGCATATTAAAATGTAAGGTCCTTCATTTGTGAATAAAACCATAAGACTGATATGTGCTCCAAATTGGCTATTCACACTTTCAACTCATGACGTTCATATGATTCTGCCATTTCCAAAATTTTCCATCTTCTTTTTTCCAAATTCTGTGAAGGGATGGGATCTATAGAAGGAAGGGAAGTAGAGATTTTATAGTTGCAATAGCTTGTCCCAAACTTTACACACAGTTTTCCCTTGTCTATTATATTTCTGAAACTCATGCTTCTTATCAGAGACTTTAGCTCTAAAGTAAGCATAATCTTCCAGGTATATGCAGATACTTTAGACATTCGTCTAGCTCTCTGCCAATCCTTCAGCAACCCATATGTTCAATTCCCCTGGGTACTTGGGTCCCTAGAATCGGAGAATCAAGTAGCAAACCTCTCGCTACATTGAGACCACACGCCTCTTTGGGTTCTGCGCTCTCATTATTAGTTCAAGGTAATCCTTTTTTGGTCCTGTTTCATTAATATCTTATTCAATGCTCATCCACAACTTGAGACCAGCCCTACATATTAATCAGGTTTCAATTTTTAAATTTTCATCATAATTATATCACCAAATAGCTGAACACATGGCTTTCTTCGATCTGTCTTATCAAAGTTGTTTGACAAGGCATCATATTGGTTCAAAATCAATAATACCAAATAACTAACTTTAGATGTTACGACCACTTTTACAATTGTAGTACAAATGTATTGTTACAACATTTCAGATTCGGATTTACACCAAACTAAAGAGGTTTAAAGACATGGAAACATTATTGTGAATCTTAAAGCAAATATATTTCCAGAATTTCATGTGTCGCATTGCATGCCACAACCTTTGTCTGTTTCCTTATAATTGGAAATGCATGAATGAGTCGTGTTTCATTTGTGTCTCTAATGACTTGTGTCTTTTTGGTTAATACAGCTGAAGTTAGTTCAATTCCCGTTGTGGATGACAATGACTCGCTTATTGACATATACTCCCGGAGGTAAACCTCTATCCATCAATCGAGATGATATATCTTATGCATTCCATTTTTTGAAGTCCTGTGTTCTGATCATATGTGTAATTGGTCAGTGATATAACTGCTCTGGCTAAAGATAAGGCATACGCACAGATTCATCTTGATGACATGACGGTTCACCAGGTAAACCTCTCATCAGAAATCAAGATCCATCCCGTGTCTCCTCAATCTTCTCTTTTATGAGTTTGCTTAAGTCTGACCTGCCTATCTGTATAAGCTATCATTGGAAAAAAGAGATGAAATGTTTATAATAATGTGTTTGGGTTGCAGGCGCTGCAATTGGGGCAAGATGCAAGTCCGCCTTATGGAATCTTCAATGGGCAGAGATGTCACATGTGCTTGCGCTCAGACTCTCTTGTGAAAGTGATGGAGCGGTTGGCGAATCCAGGTACTGTACAGTCTTTAGCTTTGTGTCTCTTACATTAGACACAGGAAGATGATGAGATGAGAAGTATATTGGGGTTTGGTTTTGTGGTGTAAAAACAAACAGGTGTAAGGAGGCTGGTGATAGTGGAAGCAGGGAGCAAACGTGTTGAAGGTATCATTTCATTGAGCGATGTTTTCCAATTTCTGCTCGGTCTTTGACTCCCACAGCAAAACAAGTTCCCGAAATCTCTTTTCTCATTTCCTCAATCAAAACTACCCAACAATATGCTTCTTCTTTTTCTTTGCATGGAATTTGTAAATTTGCTACGAATCTCTTCATTGTTTTCTTCTTCTTCTTATTTTTGTTGTTTTAGTTGAACGGGTTTCTATTCTTGTGAAGATATTGGCTACCGGAATCTTTACTCGTAGCTTCTCTCAGCTTTTACTTTTTCTTACCTCTTTTTTCCTTTCTTCTTTTGAGTTTTCACTTTTCACATCAAAGGTTTAAAACTCGAAGGAAATGAAAAGCGAAAAGCATGAGAAGACAATATAACGGTTGACAGAGATCAAATCTCAGCAGAGAATAAGGCTAATATGATTGAAGTTTCCAGATCATAATTATTATATTTATAACAACAATCATAGCCTTAAGTGATGTTCGAGGATGGTCAAGCAGTGAACCTGTTGGTATATGCATACAACATACCATCAAGTCATGTGATAAATAATAGATGCTTGTGCAAGTAAAACCGTCATTTGATCAACTACAGTCAGAGTCATCTTCTGCCGCAGCAGTAGTCTCCATTAAGACCATCATGGAGCTCTGTCATTTATTTCAGGCAAAATTGTAAAAGCCAAGAATCTCTTCTCAGCGATTGTGTCTTTTCTTTTGTCTGACACGTGACTCTCTGGATGGAGGAGGTCACTACCGCATTATTACTCTGCTCTTGGACCATGCCAGCCACTATAAAATGTTTTATCTCTTGGGAATTATTGGTGATGTAATAAATGACAAAACTAAATGTTTAACTCAAGTTCGGCTTATCCAGCAATATTACGTTTACTTTTTTCTCTTTCCCAAAATTGACTTCGAAGCGAGTGTTCTCCAGTCCATCAAGTTTCCAACTTTGAAGCTAAAATTAGCATTTCAGATCAGAAACTATAATGGCGGAGATCGGGAAGACGCTACTAGATCCCGGTTGGCTAGCAGCGAGATCCACGGAGGTCGATGTCGACGGCGTTCACCTCACTACCACCAATCCTCCGTCCCTCGGTTCCAAATTTCCATGGATGGAAGCCGTCGTCCCTGGAACGTAATCTTCACTTTCCTCTTCTCATTGAAATGGCCTCTTCTTGTTTCATGCATGAATGAGATTTCGCTAATATAGGTTCTTTATGTTTCCTCTTGACAGTGTTTTGGGGACATTGGTGAAGAACAAAGCTGTTCCAGATCCCTTCTATGGACTAGAAAATGAAGCTATCACAGATATAGCTGATTCCGGAAGGGACTACTACACATTCTGGTTCTTCACTAGATTCCAATGTAAAAGGGTCAGCCACCTCTCTCTAATATTACCACTAACAATATTTACTTTCAAAGCTCTTGAGCGGATTTGTATGCTCTAACAATTTTATATGTATTTCCAATTTTATTCCTGCTTTTTGGGTCTACTTCTAATTGCTTTTGTCTTTGATGTTGTTACAGTTATTGAATCAACACGTGCATCTGAATTTTCGTGCTATCAACTACTCTGCGGAAGTGTATATAAATGGCCACAAGACAGTGCTTCCCAAAGGGATGTTTCGCAGACATACACTAGATGTTACTGATATTCTGAATCCTGAGAACAATCTACTTGCTGTTATTGTTCATCCCCCAGATCATCCTGGGGCTATCCCTCCTGAGGGAGGCCAAGGTGGTGATCACGAGGTACACCATTCTCTCTCTCTCTCTCCCTGGGAGAAGCTTATGGCATTGTTCTTTCTTTGCATTGTTCAGTTCTAGTTAATTGCAAACACTATAACCAATGTGATTGGATTATCCATGACAGATTGGAAAAGATGTAGCTGCACAGTATGTTGAAGGTTGGGACTGGATTTGTCCTATAAGGTAATGTTTTTACTTGGTTATTGTTAGAAGATTGAGCTTTCTCTCTGATAACCTTTTATTCTTGTAGGGATCGTAATACTGGCATATGGGATGAAGTGTCAATATCTGTTACCGGGGTTAGTTTAGTTGGTTTACATTGTTTCTAGAGATAATATCAAATCGAGTTTCTCCATGGAACGTTTATAATGACGCTCGTACTGAATGTTGTAAATTGCTATTACGAACTGATTGTATTATGCTTGCAGCCTGTAAGAATTGTTGATCCCCATTTGGTCTCAACCTTCTTTGACGATTACGAAAGGGCTTACTTGCATGTGACTGCTGAATTGGAAAACAAAAGCACATGGAGTACTGAATGTTCTGTAAATATTCAAGTAACAGCCGAACTTGAAAACGGTGTTTGTTTAGTAGAGCATCTTCAGACAGAGAATGTTTTGATCCCTGCTCAAGGACATATTCAGCACACGTTTAAACCGGTGAGTGGTATTGTTATCGTGTATTACTGGTTTGCGACTCAAATAACTTTTTCTTTTTAGGGCTCTGATCTGACCAGTAGAATCTATGATGCTGGTCTTTCTGCATTTACAAAATTGCCTTTAATAGTTTTTTATTCTATTAGCTAATGAGATAGTGAATTAC
The DNA here is from genome assembly GCA_028015245.1 of Cardamine occulta. Classification (NCBI taxonomy): domain Eukaryota; kingdom Viridiplantae; phylum Streptophyta; class Magnoliopsida; order Brassicales; family Brassicaceae; genus Cardamine; species Cardamine occulta. The sequence continues at coordinate 3,794,554 of CM051362.1, read as the reverse complement.
CAGCTCTTTTTCTATAAACCTGAATTGTGGTGGCCCAATGGGATGGGGAAGCAAAACCTTTATGACGTCTCGATCACTGTTGGTATGAAAGGATTCGGGGAATCTGATTCGTGGATGCAGCCATTTGGATTCCGTAAGATTGAGAGTGATATCGATAGTGTCACTGGTGGAAGGTAAGCTTTACATATTTCAGTTTCAATTTGAAATTGGTAGAATGATTCTGTGGAGGCTCTGCATATTGTTTTTGAAAATTTCCAGGCTGTTCAAGATCAACGGAGAGCCTATCTTCATTCGTGGTGGCAATTGGATACTATCAGATGGGCTGTTACGCCTCTCTAAAGAACGTTACAGAACCGACATAAAGTTCCATGCAGATATGAACATGAACATGATCCGTTGCTGGGGCGGTGGGTTGGCAGAAAGGCCGGATTTTTATCACTTTTGTGACATCTATGGTTTGTTGGTATGAATATAGAAGTGTTGTTCGCTATCAGCGTTCTTCAAAACTCATTGCGGTTTCTGAAGATTATCTTATTTATTCTCAGGTCTGGCAAGAGTTTTGGATCACTGGAGATGTTGATGGAAGAGGTGTTCCAGTATCAAATCCGAACGGACCACTAGACCATGACTTATTCCTCTTATGTGCTCGTGATACTGTCAAACTTTTGAGAAACCATCCAAGCCTAGCTCTTTGGGTGGGTGGAAACGAACAAGTTCCACCAAAAGACATAAACGAGGCTCTAACGCGAGACTTGAGGCTTCACTCTTATTTCAAAACCCAATTTTTATCAGACCAGGACTCAGATCCTAGTGTTTATCTTGATGGTACTAGAGATTATATTCAAGGATCTATGTGGGACGGCTTTGCAGATGGAAAGGGAAACTTCAGTGATGGACCTTATGAGATTCAATACCCTGAAGATTTCTTTAGAGACACATTTTATAAGTTTGGGTTCAATCCGGAGGTTGGTTCAGTTGGGATGCCAGTTGCAGATACGATAAGAGCAACAATGCCTCCAGAAGGTTGGGAGATTCCTCTGTTTAAGAAGGGTTCGGATGGGTTTGTAGAAGAAGTGCCGAATCGAATGTGGGATTACCACAAGTACATTCCATATTCTAAGCCTGGAAAAGTTCATGACCAGATTCTGATGTATGGTGCTCCCGAGAATCTTGATGACTTCTGCTTGAAGGTACATTGGGGATTTTGACCGTTTTAGTCTTTACTGGTGCTGTTGGCTTGCCCTGGTGCATAAATATTACTTTTCCCCCTTAAATTTGTGTGATGTCAAGTTCGGTTTTTTCCTTGAGATAACAAGCGACATATTATGATTTGTTCTTTCCTCTGTAACAGGCTCAACTGGTGAACTACATTCAGTACAGAGCTCTATTAGAGGGCTGGAGTTCGCGAATGTGGACAAAGTATACTGGTGTCTTGATCTGGAAGAACCAAAATCCATGGACTGGTCTCAGAGGTCAATTCTACGATCATCTTCTCGACCAAACAGCCAGTTTCTATGGCTGCCGTTCTGCTGGAGAGCCAGTCCATGTCCAATTGAACCTGGCAAGTTACTTTGTTGAGGTCAGTGTGATTCCCTATAACTCTTCCTCTGATAATAACTCAGAACGAAGGTCTCAGAAAATAATATATCAGAATCTTGGTCAAATGAAAAAAATGAATGATAGTCTAATACATTATATCATGTACAGGTTGTAAACACGACTTCTAAAGAGCTATCAGATGTGGCGATAGAGGTATCAGTATGGGATCTAGATGGGAACTGCCCATACTCCAAAGTGTTCAAAAAAGTCTCCGCACCGCCAAAGAAAGTTGTGCAAATAACGGAATTCAAGTACCCGAAAACAGAAAACGCAAAGCCTGTGTATTTCCTTCTTCTCAAACTTTACAATGTCTCAGATAAAACAGTTATATCCAGGAACTTCTACTGGTTACATCTGCCTGGGCAAGATTACACGCAGTTAGAGCCATACAGAAAGAAGCAAATACCTCTCAAGATCACTTGCAATGCAGTTATGATTGGTCCGACATATGAGCTGGAGATCAATGTCCATAACACATCCAAAGTTGATGTAGCCAAAAACGTTATTCAAGAAGACGAAAAAAGTGATCTGGGTTTGCTCCAGAAGCTCTTTAGTAGAGGTTCTGTTTCTGCAGATAGCAACCGTGGTTTGAAAGTGGTGGAAGTGAAGGGATCTGATAGAGGAGTTGCTTTCTTCCTTCGTTTCTCAGTCCACAATACAGAGACAGAGAAACAAGACACGAGGATTCTACCTGTACACTACTCAGACAACTATTTCTCACTAGTTCCAGGCGAATCAATGTCTTTAAAGATCTCATTTGCAGCTCCTGCAGGGATAATGAAGTCTCCTCGTGTTATGCTTCGGGGATGGAACTACCCTCATGGATTTACAGTTTTTGGTTGAGACAAGGTTACCTTTCGTGTTTGTTACTTGCATAACTCTAAGTGCAAACTCAAAACCTTTCAATAAATGAAACTGCACATGTTTTTACTCATATCTAATGCATTCAAACACATTGTTGCTCCGTTTAGTCGGCGCATCCTCTCCTCATACCTTTACACGTGTCCTTGATGAGATTTGACCTAATGATTATTTTTGTTCTAACAAAATAAATGATTTTTTGAGATTTTCTTTTGCAAATAAGAAGGTTTATATATATGGGATCATCGTTATTAGCATTCCTTAACTTGTTGAAGACGAAGATGATTACGATTTCAGAGCTATTTGAATCTACGTGTTTGTCTTTTCTACTTGGAACCCTTGTTGCCATAGTCGTTGGATTGATCTTAGTGTTGGTTCGATATAGTTACACCGTCGACGAAGAGAGACCAGATCATCGTGTTGTAGAGATTATAAAGAGATTGGGAAAACATGGAGATAAGAACAGTGCTTTAAGCTTTGTGGCTCTAATGGCTATTCTCTTTGGCCCTGAAAAGCCAGAGACAGAGGCATTGTACCAGGCTCTTATCGCTACCTCCCCTGCATTAACAAATTAATCTCTCTTTCGTTTTTTTCTTCTTCTTGTGTTAGGTTTTATTTCTTTGATTTCGTTTCTATGTGAACTTTGATATGTGTTCTTTGCAATACAGTTTTCGAGATTTGGATTTTTCTTTATTATATACAGAAAAAATGGACTTAAGGTTGACTCCCAAGCCCCAAATGCTTCTATGGCTCTCAAACCAAATCAATTACCAAAAACGTTCTCGTTAACTTAGAAAGTTGTTCTTCCTAGAATCTTTTACTCTAATTTTCCAATGCTTTTCAGGAAAACCATTATGCTTAGCAATTTTCCTCCACTTCTCAATGTTCTTCTCCATCTTAAGATTCAAACCACAATAACCTTTTAACTTCTTTGGCATCTTGTCGTACACTTTCCACCATCTCTCATGCACTGAATCGCTTGCATACACACGCCGCGTTTTCAAGTCCCAGTTACAATCGTAGTCTCTGTAACATAGCCATGGTTTTAGCCCCAAGTAGTGTATCCCCTCTAAATCCTCCGGAAGATGGCGTTTTTTCTCGTTGTTGCTTTCACGACCAAAGTACTTCATTGTGTTCAAACGTTTTGTTAACCTATGCCACCACACGAAATACTCGTTTAGAAATCCTTGGTCTCCCCCGTTGTAAGACCCTATTTTGAACGATTTAAGCATCAGATCCTCGAACAGACAAGCTGATGGCTCTAGAACCTGAAGAAAATGTGTTTTAATGTAAAATCAGAGTTTCTTAGATAAAAGTAACGATGAAATTTTACCATGACTCCGGAGTTGAACAAGACTCTGTTATTGCCAGCGGCCGAAAGTTGTGGATAGGAGAATAGATAATCAATATTCTTGACGATGATGAAGTCTGCGTCTATGAAAACTAGCTTATCGTAATCTGTTACTTGCCATACACGTAACTTGCTGTAGTTCCACTCATTGTAAGAACCTTTCTTGGAGAAAGGGCTACGGATTCTCGCTACTAGCCGTAGTTTCCAACCAGCGAGGCTTAGGCCAATAAGAGAGCTGTTGGTTATGGAGTTGTCGTGGAGAAGTATCATGTCTTGTATCGATCCAGATTGCCTTATGCTTTGTGCTAAGGCTATTGCCCCGCAGACGTAGACCTCCGATGAGTGGAGTAACGTCACGTAAGCGACACGTTGGGGACTTAGTAATGACAATGTGGCTTTGGATATGAGACTTCTGTTCTTTGGTCTTTTCCATGCTTCTTGATCTTTAAAAATTAATGAGAAAACTAGTTAGGAAATTTTGTGACGATCAAGATGTAAAGCAAATAGATAAGACCTAAAGTAATTTATAAGAAATATATATATGAAACAATGCTCTATAACATAGTTTTCTTAACTTTTAGGCTTTAGCCATCTAAAATGTATTGACATTGTTTATTTGAATTGTTTACTCTTATCTCTCGTGTTCATTCATTTTATTGGTAAAAATGTTAAATGGTAATCGTTAAAAGACTCAAAACCATATATAAATCATATTAAAAACTTTATATGATGGACTTTTAAAATATTCATTATGTCATGTGACAGTTGAAAAAATGGAAACTTATTGATGCAATACTAATATTTAAGAATAGATTAAAAAGAGAGGAACTCACCTAATTGAGCAAGCCGCGGTGCAATCTGACATGAACCAGGAGGCATGAGAAGCTTTTGTTTCAACCTCGTAAGATCAGGCCTATACACCCAATATTCATCCACGCGCCTCACGCGCTCATCACACCGAAAGATCTCATGCATGGGCCCACATTCCCCGATGAAGACAACGTACACCGTCCGATCAACATTCCTCCACCCACTCTCCACCGCCAGATTCGCTGCAGCAAGATTCACCTGTAGCCTGAAAACGTCTCTCAACCCTCTCTTCTTCGAGAAACCATCGCACGGCACTTTGACAACGGCGACGTCCACGTCAGCATCAATACCCTCCATCTTAGGGAGAGGGACCTCTGGACACCTTGGCTTGTGCCACGTGTTATCCTCGTCGATCCACACCGGGAATAAACTCTTCCACGTCAGATTATTCGGAAGAGGATCGAGCGACACGTGGACATTCTCCAGAATCGACGGCCCGCTTGCCTCGTAGCTCTCTCTCTCGTTCTCTGCGATGTTGAGAAAGCCCACTCGGATCTTTTTCTGATCCGGAAGATAGTTCCTGATGAGTTGGAGCCATCTCGGGTCCCGGTTAACCGGCGCCGGCAAAGAATAACGAATCTCAATTATCGAAGGAGAAGTGATCATGGGATTGAGTAGAAACAAAGGTTTAAACGTTAAGAGCAAACCCCAAAACGACAATGATATTAGTATTAGATAAAACATAAAAATTCTCCTGCTCGAACTTTTGTTTTTTGCCCCCATTTTTTTTTCTATCCTCTTAGCTTCTCTACCGATTTTGGAATCTATATACGTTTATGTATATTCATAATCTCATAGACATATGATGTGCGAATTCGTGGGTGTTGCGATTAGTTGTAGCAGAAGAAGGGTCTTTGAGATGCATGGAGGCACGTTGGTGTAGAAAGTCAACATGTTTGGTGAGTCTACTAATTCTGTAATTATCTTCCAAGCGCAAGTTAGGCGCGTGTGTTGTGTTATAATAATTTGGAAAATGTTTTTAGAAAGTATGTTGGATATATTAAATTGGTCACCAAGCTTGTGACTGTTTCATCGTCAAAACAGCGATATTCTTGTTTTTTTTATATAGCAATCAAACATTAAACAAAACATTGGTCATTAATTTGTCGCTAAGTCGTTATTATATATTTTATTCTACATTTTTGTTAGGTTCGTGCATATGTCATAATTTGTACGTAGTCCGAATCATTAGAATCGCATTTTCAATTCTTTATTGTGAATCGGTTGATAAATCTATATCAATCGCTATAAGTTGATTATTAGGTATGGATTAAATATACAAAAATTAATTTGTAACGAAAAATGAATTGATTGCTACTTTGGCTTCCAAAGATTTAGATACCAATTAAAATAATTGAATACGTCATTGATCTATCTTCTTCGTAATTCATTGAGCACGATTATGGAATCCCAATAAAAATAAACCAAATAAGGTATGCACAATCAGACAAAGATGCATTATGATTTGTGAATCAAATGAATCCCGAGAGAATCGAGAAGGCTAAGAAGAAAACCGTCAGAGCCATGCTTAGCTACCAAGGATACCGATACCGGAAGATTTTCGTGTAGCCCCAATGGTATGTTTACCTGTCAGGGAAAAACCGGACTATCAGACCGGTTCTTAACCGACTTTACGATTAGATAGATTGATCTTGTTGTTAATTTGTTACCTGACAGATTCCAGAAACGCCGGCGATGGACAACAAACTGAAGGCTCTGCTGCGGAAAGATTCAAGTGCAGCCACATCAGCTTGGAGATGCGGTGGAGGACCTGGCACCGTCGGAATCACCAACACACCCTTCTCCTACAAAAAAAAGCATTTACTTACTTCTCACGTCATCTAATTAAGCCAAGTTTTCAAGTAAGTAAGAGTTAGTCCAATCCGGTTTTGTAGACCTGAACCGAACCAAACCAAAATCACACCGCACAACTCGACCGAATTGGGAAGAAATAGGAAGAAGTTTGTACCCCGAGCAAAGTTGAAAGAGCCGTTAAAAGTTGGGATTTCACGGACCGGCAAAGGTCGATCTTCTCGTCCGACGTCTCGATAGCTTCTTGGATCCGTGCTGATATTCCAGGACCAAACTCTGGCTTCACCGACGAGATCCACTCACCGTGGTTCATCTTGAATTCGTACCTAAACTTTGGTTACTATCAGAACTGGATTTGGCAAGAATGGGAAATATATGCTTTTTACCTCTGTAACAGTCTCATTGAACTCGATAGAGCCATGAGAGACGGAATGCAGAACTCTTGTTGTGTCGTGACATCGTCACTTGTCATGAAATGCTTCAGGCTCGGAACACTTTCTTCAATGTAGTTTCCAAGATTCACTTTCTTTATTACAGTATTGCCTAGCTTGTCACAAAACAAAATCATTATGGAACAAATTTCTCTATAGTGAATAAATTTTTCAACAAAAGGCTACAAGTTCTTATGGTGATGCTTCTTACCTTCAAATGACTTCTCCAAAAGTGAAAACTTTCGTTATTTACCGCTATTCTCTTCCAGAGTCTCCTTTTGTTATCGCGAGAGTGAACTTGAACGAGATCTCTAAAACTAACGATACTGAAATTTCCAGGTACACACTTTCAGTGATTCCAAAAATCTAAAAGTTTCGACTTTTATATAATCTGTTCATTGATCTTCCATGGCTTCTTCTCTTTACTGTATATCTCCACTTCAACTGCTTCGTTACTTTCTGTGGCTAATTCACTGGGCAGTTGGCGAATTTTTCTTTTTTAATTTGGATTGATTGATCCCGGAATTTGTTATCTAGGGTTTTCAGAAATTTCCTTTTTTTTGTTTTTCTTAAGACGTGTTTGTTAGACTGTTCGATTTTTTGTTGTTGAAGGTTTTAAGAGCAAGTGGATTTCTTTTTGTTTTTTCCCTGAGTGAATAGTAATTCTTCGTGCAAAAATGTCATCTTTAAGCTGACGAGACGAGATGCCTTGTGCAGGAAATTTGATTCTTTGATGTTACCTGAAGAGATTTCTGATTGAAATATTATCATGAGTGTTAGATGGCCAAGAGTTCTAACGCCAAGTCTTCTTTCTCAAATCCTTAAGAAACAGAAGAATCCAGTTACCGCACTTAAACTTTTTGAGGAAGCAAAAGAGAGGTTTCCTAGTTATGGTCACAATGGCTCGGTATATGCCACCATGATTGGCATCCTTGGTAAATCCAACCGTGTTGTGGAAATTAAATATGTCATTGAGAGAATGAAGGAAGATTCTTGCGAATGTAAAGATACGGTTTTTGCATCGGCCATCCGTACATTCTCCAGAGCTGGAAGATTGGATGATGCTATTTCTCTCTTCAAAAGCCTCCCTGAGTTCAATTGTGTGAATTGGACTCTATCTTTTGATACTCTTTTACAAGAGATGGTTAAAGAATCGGAGCTCGAAGCTGCTTGTCATATATTCCGAAAGTATTGTTATGGCTGGGAAGTGAATTCTCGAATAACAGCTCTGAATTTGCTAATGAAGGTTCTTTGCCAGGTCAATCGCTCTGACCTTGCGTCCCATGTCTTTCAAGAGATGAATTACCAGGGTTGTTATCCTGATAGAGACAGTTACAGGATTTTGATGAAAGGGTTTTGTCTAGAGGGGAAACTTCACGAAGCCACTCACCTGTTGTATTCAATGTTCTGGAGGATCTCACAGAAAGGTTCAGGTGAAGACATTGTGGTTTATAGAATCCTATTGGATGCTTTATGTGATGCTGGAGAGGTTGATGAGGCTATTGAAATTCTTGGTAAAATCTTACGAAAAGGACTAAAGGCTCCGAAACGATGTTACCATCATATTGAAGCTGGTCATTGGGAGGGTAATAGTGAATGTATAGAGCGGGTGAAACGAATGTTAACTGAGACTTTGATCCGAGGCGCTATTCCCAGTTTGGATAGCTATAGTGCCATGGCTACTGATCTTTTTGAGGAAGGTAAGCTTGTTGAAGGTGAAGAAGTGCTTCTTGCAATGCGAAGGAAAGGCTTTGAGCCAACACCATTTATTTACGGTGCCAAGGTTAAAGCACTGTGTAAAGCTGGGAAGCTTGAAGAAGCAGTTTCTGTGATCAATAAGGAGATGATGGAAGGTCATTGCCTTCCAACAGTTGGAGTGTATAACACTCTTATAAAAGGTCTATGCGATGAAGGAAAATCAATGGAGGCTGTTGGATATCTCAAAAAGATGTCTAAGAAAGTCTCTTGTGTAGCGAATGAAGAAACCTATCAGACTCTAGTGGATGGTTTGTGTCGAGATGGTCAGTTTCTTGAAGCAAGCCAGGTCATGGAGGAGATGTTGATAAGATCATTCTTTCCTGGTGTTGAAACTTACCATGTGATGATAAAAGGTCTTTGTGATATGGAACGGAGATATGAAGCTGTGATGTGGTTGGAAGAAATGGTTAGTCAGGATTTGGTGCCGGAATCTTCTGGGTGGAATGCTTTGGCTGAGTCTGTCTGCTTTGGTGTCATTGATGTTGTTGAGATACTCGAGCATTTAATTAGTAACAAACGTTAATCATATAACTACTGCTGCTTGATCTTTGAAACGTACAAGTGTGATGATGCTATGTGAGAGTCGGCAACATTTTGAGATTGTGACATGCTTAAGTGTATCGAGCATTGCCTATTTGAGGTAAAAACCTGCAATTATGGTTTCCTTTCTAGAAGAACATTGGCTGGCTTTTAAGTCATGGGTTATGGTTCATTCATGTAATGGTGCTCAAGATCTTGGAAATTCTTCAAGAAACTTTGTTCCTTGAGAATCTGTTGGAAGAAAGATTGAGAATTCAGAAATGGGTATTTGACTGGATGATTCTCTTGCTTGTGCTATGTGAGATCAATGAGAGGCCACATGTTGAATTGTTGATGCTCCATGTCTCATTGTATCCTTATTATACTTAAAAACATTATGTGAAATGTAATTGTTTGAATTAACAGGTTCGTTGACGTTAACACATTATTTTCATTTTTGGCTCATGTGCAATATACTGTATTACATTTTAATTTATTGTTTTAACATAGAAAAACGATGAATTTTATAAAATATGAAAAAATTCAGAGGATGGAGTCGTTTGGGATCACTGCGTTTCGAAGAATGACAATGATTCCTTCTCTTATAACGTATCCTTGTGCTTCTCGGTGTCCTTCAACATTGTCTCTGTTGATAATCTGTGAATCGTATTTTATTTATAAGAATTTAAAACTATTTGAAATTGAAATCTATGTATGTATAACTACATTTGAATATGAAAAAGTAAAAGCTTAGTCATGTATGGTTATGCTTAGACTAGATTCAAAGAGATTTTAATTCATATATTTTTTTGGAGCTGATTTCAAATCATATCCAAAGAAGATGTTAGATTGAACATTTAGTTTTACCATAACGTTTTTACCAATCCTGGCATTCTTATCAACAATTGCTCTTCTTATTCGACTCTTTTCACCGATCCCTATTGGGATCTCTATCTTCTTCTCCCTCCCTTTTCTTCTCACATCTGTAACACAGCTCGTGACAAAAAAGATTGCAACATTAGTGTAACAGTCAGTGAACCAGCCTGGTTTTGTTCTAAGCAACCCGGTTTACCTCATAGATATCAGAACCGACGATGATTGAATCCTCTACAATCACTTCATCAGCGATTCTTGTTCTCATTCCAACCACTGATCCTCTTATGACACATCTCTGCTCTCAATCCCATCACATATAAGAAGAAGAAGAAACTCTTTAAGCTTTTGATCAACAATGGCCGCTAGGGTTTAAAGGATTTGAAACAGAGTTTTGCAAATTACATCGAGAATACAACCGTCTCCGATAATACTGTTGGTTATCACAGCTTCGCTCATGGAGCTTGGAGGTAACACTGAGGCATTGTATACAGAGGACATTTTCTGTCATAGAATCTGCAACTAAAGAAAAATAAACGTTGACTTAAACCACAAGTTATCTCATTTATAGTCATTATGTCTCACAAGGGTTTACATTATTTGAGACCCAATCTACTGCACCTCTTAATACTCTCCATGTTAGCTCTATAATAAGCTCCAAAGCTCTTCACATCTTCCCAATATCCATCAAACATATGAGCTTTCACCTGAAAAAACAGAGTTTCAGACAAATCTAGCCTACGCATTTCTTGTGGTCTCTCTCATAACCTTTACCTTCATTCCTTGAGATATCGCACCAGGGATGATTTCACTGGCCAAGTCTTTCGCTTTTACAAAAGATTCTCTCAGAAGCTTCATCATCTGTTCTCGACGGATCACGTAAATCCCTGTGCTTTGGACATAGCAAGAAGATGTTCCATCACTTCTTGTTGTTGTTCTCTTCTTTACCTGCACTGTAACATTAGTAGCCACCAGATGATTCTAAATGATACAGAACATTGTAGCAATTTCTAACTCACCGAGATCAAATCTTATTGAGCCTTCTCTGGCTTGATGGTGAATCTAGTGACGAGATTCGTGGAATCAACTTCCATGAAACCAAAACCAGAGTCATGATCTGTAACAGAGCTTAGTCCAACAATGGTTATATCCGCTCTGCTTCTTCTATGATTTTCGATTAGCGTCTTGTAATCCATTCTGTAGAGATGATGCCCAGGAAGAACCAAGAACTCAGTCACAGGAAACTCTTTAAATAGCCACAAGCACCTTCTGATCGCATCAGCAGTTCCCTTATTTGTGACAAAGAGATAAAACAAAGATTACTTAAAGAACACGAAACAGATTTAAAAAAACAGGGGAAACTGAATTTTACCAAACCTGAAACCATCCTTGATCTTCCAGGCTCTGATAAGCGGCGATAACTTCAACAAATCTGTCTTTTCAGATTCCAAATCCACTGTAAGCTCTAGAGAGATGTGAATTGAGAGAAGTGGAATTAAACTGAGTGATTGCGTAGATTTTTGTGATGTCACTGTTGATGCAATTGCTAATGACTGCATCGATAAGTCTGTAGTTTTCAGCAATGGGAATTGCTCCTTTGGATCTTATTTTGGTGAGTGGATAAAGGTCAGAGTCTGATCCTCCTCCGAACACAATAGCGGCGACACTCTGGTTCAAAGGAAGCTGGTGAGAGTTTGAAACAGAGAGGTTTGGACATGAGGTTGGAACGAAAAGTTGCTTCAAGTTATAGCTATGTCTCCATTGATGATGATCAATACTTGATCTTATCATATATTCATATGGAGATTGGTCAATTTGGTAGAAGAAAGAGAAGAAGAAGAAGAAGAAATCTGCATTTTCGATTAGACTCAAGAAACAAAAAAAAATGGGTTTGAGATTTGAGAATATAATAAGGTGTTAGTTTTTGTTTTGTAGATTGAGGCGTGTGATGGTGAAAACCGTCCGACATTTTCTGTTGCAGACATATTTTTTTAGCTGTGCCTTTGCATGTGAAACTATGTCTTCTTGAAACCTCTTTAACATGTCCTGCCTCTTTAGATTTGATTCCTAGCTTCTTCTTTTCTTTTTTCTTTTCCAAAAAGGTCTATTGTTATTATATATTCGATGCAAGGCTTATTACTACAAAGAAAGGAAGGAAATGAAAAAAGAGATAAAGGAGAAGCTTGAAAAAGAAACTTGAGACGTTTGTAACAGGGCTTGTCTAGTTCTGTAGCAACTGCTCATAATACCATCTTCAGTGAAGCACCTATACATTCCACATTACATGACAATGAGAAAAGTCTCTTGAATTTTAAGTCAATTAACTTAATTGTCACATGACCCAATCAAATCTAAGGGGCGTATATTGAATCAATGATTTGGTATGATTTTAATTTTTATTCAAATTTTCTCTTATTTGATTAGCGATTCTCCAAAAAACACTAAAATCCTATCTTATTGAATTGATCATTTAGAAAAATGTTCTGAAATTTTGCTTTATTGGAAAATAAAAATTTCATAAAATTTATAATCAAAAATAATGTGGAATGGTTTGAGAGACAAGTTATAGTTATAAGAAATTAGATCCAAATACCACCTCATATGTTGGTATTTCAACAAAAACCAATGAGATACCCGTTGGAAATGTTCTAACCATTCATAGCAATTTTTTAATACAATATTCCAATTTCGCTAACTAATTATTCTTACATGTCACGTAACAGTTACGATTCGTTGGACGAACCTAAGTATATAAGGAAACCGAGTCTGATTTGGACAAAACAGAGCCGGTATAATTTTCCCGGTTTGGTACATATATTTCTAAACCAAAATGTCATGAACCACGAGGTAAAAAATCAGACTGAACCGGTGTCTGAGATGGGAAAAGATTTTTATTCGGTTTGTTTATTGTTTTTTTTTTTTTTTTTTTTGAAGAAATTAAAAATAATCGTTGCCAAACCCATCATCATCTCGAATGTATGGTACTAGAGTAGAGAGGAAGAAATCCGACTGATAAAGTTGGAAAAGAGATGATGAAAAACGTAACTGAATAAAAATCGGCTTTTTAATTTATAAAGAAACAGCCAAAAAGTGGACAACAAAGCCACGACTGCAGATACCTTTCTTATGAACACTTTTGCTTCTTTTTGTGTAGATTCAGAAATATTCCAAAATACTCTTTTCCTTTGTGTGGATTAACAAAGCAATTTTAGCTTTTTCGGCGTTTGGGTCCCTCAAAATCTCGGCTTTTGCCGTGTTGAAGTTCGATCACGATGGAAGAGCGCAAGAAGATGATCATCGATACTGATCCTGGAATCGGTATGTACTATCCCCTTTTACTGGATTCGATTCCGATCTCAATCAATAGTCTCTGTTTCTGTATTGTCTTTGAATTTTCTTGGATTTGGAAAGTTTGTGTCTTCTTGATTCTTTACTTACAGTGGGTTTACGAGATTTTGGGAAATTAAAGATCTGAGATCGATCCATCATGAGTTTATTCTCAAATATTGTAGATGATGCAATGGCGATATTCGTGGCTTTAAAATCACCAGAAGTTGATGTGATTGGTCTCACTACCATCTATGGAAACGTCTACACCACTCTAGCCACCCGAAACGCCTTGCATTTGGTATCATTTCTACACTTTGTTCGTCATTGAAATGGAAATTATTACATACTTAGATGATCTAATCATTGTTTCTTTATAATATATCTACTAGTTGGACGTTGCGGGTAGGACAGATATTCCTGTGGCTGAAGGCACACATAAAACTATCATGGTACGTTTCTATTTTATGGCCTTGAGATGTTATTGTGACAAAGATTGTTGCTTTATTGTATTTTGATAATTCATTGTTTTTGCTTCTGTAAAGAATGGTACAAAGCTTCGCATTGCTGACTTTGTTCATGGAAAAGATGGCCTTGGCAACCAAAATTTCCCTCCACCTAAAGGAAAGGCAATTGAAAAATCTGCACCTGAGTTCTTAGTTGAACAAACAAAGCTTTACCCTGGTGAAATCACGGTTGTTGCTTTGGGGCCACTAACAAATATTGCATTGGTAAGACTTTCTCATCCGCAGTGTTCTTTTTTTTTCAGTCTTACTTATCTCTATTCCTATAACCTTGATGCAGGCTGTTCAGCTTGATCCAGAGTTTTCGAAAAATGTTGGACAAATTGTTCTTCTTGGTGGAGCATTTGCAGTAAACGGAAACGTAAATCCAGCATCAGAAGCTAATGTAAGTTCCTTCACCCATTAGAGTAATGTGATCTCCATATACTTTAGTTTATACATCACTTTCTAGTTTCTATCAATTGTGAAGATATGAAAATCTTCTTGTGTAGAGTTGATTTCTTTAGTCTTTTTAAACCAATTTTCTGGCTAGGGTAGATTTTTGGCGATCCCGAAGCTGCAGATATTGTGTTCACATGTGGGGCTGATATAATTGCTGTGGGGATCAACGTGACCCACCAAGTTATTATGACAGGTTTTTTGGAAATCTTTTGCCACCTGATATGATGTTAACATAACCGTGATGACTATGACCGTTGTTTTTATGGCTCAGTGTTGTGACCACCATGAACTTAATTTAGTGAAACAGAGCCTGGTTGTGATTATGTTCTTCTTACCATCTTAACTTGCTGTTTCTTTTTTTGGTGGTTACTGCTGGATCTAGCTGATGACTGGGACAAAATGGCATTATCAAAGGGGAAATTAGCTCAATATCTCTGTAAAATCCTTGGTGTGTACTATTCTTATCATCTCGAGGCTTACGAGATCAAAGGTATGATTTGATTATAGACCCAAGAATAACAAAGTTTCCGTAACTAAATGTTTTATATTTCCGAGGTAGGTGTTTACCTTCATGATCCTACAACGATTCTTGCGGCTTTCCTTCCTTCTCTTTTCACTTATACAGAAGGAGTTGTTAGAGTGCAGACAAGCGGCATCACTAGGGGACTCACTTTACTGTATAACAATCGAAAGAGGTAAGATTTTCATAATCTCTATAAAGCAAATCCTTTCATCAGGAGGTATTTGGGAAGATGGAACAAAATCATTGGACAAAATCATGTCATATTTGGTGACTGATGGAAAATAAAATAAAAACTTGTTTGTTTTGATGTGAAACAGGTTTGAGGAAGTGAACGGGTGGTCAGACAAACCATCGGTAAAAGTGGCAGTGACTGTTGATGCTCCTGCGGTCTTGAAGCTCATAATGGATAGGCTTATGGAGTCTTGACCATATGATCTCGTTAATTAGTTATTTCTCTCTTTGATGTTTCACTTCTTGTTGTGAGACATTTCTTTGGTTTCCCCACACATAGCCTAGTGAAATAAGGCTACTCAGTTCTTTTTTTTTAATCTTCATCAAACCGAATATTATTTTTACCATTTGATAGACCTACTAATAATAAAGTTACGTTTTTCTTTTTCGATTCCATGACTGTACATTCAAATCTGTTTCATGATTGTCTTACTTGATCCTAAAAGGAACTCTTACCAACACTAAGAAAATTCGTTGAATTGCTATCATTTAACTAGTGGTACTATGTTCAATTTATAAATATGCCAACTTGAACTTCTTTTTGTGGGAAATAGAGGGAGTATAAAATTATTATCCAAATAAAGATGCCATGCATTCGCATTTTGCACGATCTACATGTACGATAAAGAAAAAAAAAACAAATGAGAGAAATCAGAAAAGTAAGGGGCTTAATGCATAATATAATACTAAAAGTCTAAAAGCAAAGAACGTGAGAAGGACTGGGCGCATAAATATAAAAATAATCTGTCTGACTGCACAAAACATTCTTTTTTTGGTTGGAAGACCGAAGAAGCAGAGACGAAGAAGAAGAAGAAGAAGAAGAAAGCAAAACTCATGAAACCAACAAAGACAAACTTGTCTTCTTCATGTTTGTCTTTCCTCTTTCTTCTCTTCCAGGACGTGCTCTCTCTCACTCTCCTTTTCTCTTCCCAATTCCCAACCAATTCTTGAATTCCTCTGATCATCATCAATGGATTCGTTAGTCATCGAAGAAGAAGACGAGGAAGCGTTGGCTACGCTCGTCCCTGTTCCGCCGCGGCGTAAGACTCATTCCTTTAGCCTACAATTCGATCAAAAGCCTCATCATCAGCTCCGCAAACACAGCCTCGACGAGGTCCCTAGATCCGCTACCTTGGGATCCGAAACCGTTAATTTCGATTCCTCCGACGATGAATTCTTCACCGGAGGTAACATTGTCAACGGTGACATCGCCTCTGATGGAACCGCAGTTGTAAGTGAGGATTACGCCGTCGTTACGCCTCCTCCTAATGCCGGTGTCGGCGAAGACGATACCGAGCCTCTCCCGGAATTTATCTCTGCTGGAGGCGGCACCGGGATATTCAAGGTGCCGGTGCGTGCGGCGGTGCATCCCGGACGTCCACCGTGTCTTGAGCTGCGGCCACATCCGTTAAGAGAAACGCAGACTGGGAAATTCTTGAGAAACATTGCTTGTACGGAGACGCAGCTTTGGGCGGGTCAGGAGAATGGTGTGAGGTTTTGGAATTTGGAAGATGCGTACGAGGCAGGTTGTGGTATTGGTGGTCAGGTACGGCGAGGGGATGAAGATACGGCGCCGTTTCATGAGTCTGTTATTACTTCCCCCACTATATGTTTGGTTGCTGACCAAAGCAACAAGCTTTTATGGAGTGGTCACAAGGATGGAAAAATCCGTGCTTGGAAGATGGATCAGCCTTGTTCTGATTCTGATGACTCAAATCCTTTCAAGGAACGAATCTCGTGGCTAGCTCATCGTGGTCCTGTCAATTCCATTGTCATTAGCTCTTATGGTTAGTTACTCTCTCTATGATATTTTTGTAACATAGATGATATATGTGGATTGTAAATTTCTCTCTATGCTTGTGAGGTTTGATTGATCTGATGTTATTGGTTGGTTCGTTGTAACATAGATCATATGTGGATTGTAATTTTGTCTTCTTTATAATGTAGGTGATATGTGGTCATGTTCTGAAGGAGGTGTGATAAAAATATGGCCTTGGGATTCGTTAGAGAAGTCTCTTCTGCTTAAACCGGAGGAGAAACACATGGCTGCGTTATTAGTGGAGAGATCAGCCATTGATCTCAGGAGCCAAGTTACTGTTAATGGGACATGTAGCATATCTTCCTCAGAGGTCAAGTTTTTGTTAGCTGATTCAATAAGAGCTAAAGTGTGGGCTGTGCAGTCTCTCTCATTCTCAATCTGGTAGGCTTTTTATTTTTTTTTGTTTACCAATGACACATTGATGTATAAATCACTTGTTGATCATTCTAAGAAATTGATTCTTGTGCAGGGATGCTCGGAGTAAAGACTTTCTGAAAGTTTTAACTGTTGACGGGCAAGTTGAGAATCGTGTGGACATGCCACATATACAAGACCAACAAGTTGATGATGAGATGAAACTCAAGTTCTTTTCTGCTTCTAAAAGGGAGAAACCACAGGGCTTTCTGCAGAGATCACGTAATGCCATAATGGGAGCTGCAGGAGCTGTTCGCAGAGTTGCCACTAGAAGTGCAGGAGCCTTTTCTGAAGATACTAGGAAAACAGAAGCTATCGTGTTAGCTGTGGATGGAACAATTTGGACTGGAAGCATCAGTGGCCTAATTGTTCAGTGGGATGGAAATGGAAGCCGCTTGCGGGATGGGAATCACCATCACCGACCTGTTTTGTGCTTTTGCACATATGGTGATCGAATATATGTAGGTTATGCAAGTGGCTACATCCAGGTGCTGGACCTTGATGGGAAGCTAATTGCAAGCTGGGTGTCACACAATGAACCAGTGATAAAGCTAGCAGCAGGTGGTGGTATCATTTTTAGCCTGGCCACTCATGGTGGAGTACGAGGATGGTATTTGACATCTCCAGGACCCCTGGACAACATAATCCGAACGGAATTGTCTCACAAGGAAACTTCATATGCTAGACAAGACAATGTTAGAATATTAATTGGTACCTGGAATGTTGGTCAAGGACGGGCTTCACACGATTTGCTTATTTCGTGGCTGGGCTCTGTCAGTTCAGATGTAGGCATTGTCGCTGTTGGGTTGCAAGAGGTAGACATGGGGGCAGGTTTTCTTGCCATGTCTGCGGCTAAGGAAACAGTAACTTCTTCTCTTCATTATCACTTTGCAAGAAATGAGTTATTAGCATGTTTAGAATATTGCACTTAAATTCATATGCAATCATCTTGTCATCTACATATTTGGTTCTAGGTTGGAATTGAAGGAAGTGCTGAGGGGCAATGGTGGACTGATGCAATTGGAAAAGCACTTGATGAGAGAAACACTTTCGAGCGTATGGGTTCAAGACAGTTGGCAGGACTTCTCATATCTCTTTGGTAAGTCAAAGGACATGTTTCCATTCTCGTGCTTATCTTTCAACACTTTTTATAAGGTTTACAATCAGCACTTGTGTGTCATCCACTCGTTTTTCTTCCCTTAATTAAACCGTTTGTATCTTGTAATTTCCTGCTTAGGGCGAGGAAAGAGATCAGAGCACATGTTGGAGATCTTGATGTTGCAGCAGTTCCATGTGGATTTGGCCGTGCCATTGGCAACAAGGTATGTCTTATGAAATACGAACTCACTCAGGCCTGTCAGCTTCAAATGAGGAAGTTATCTATCTATATAAAACGTGTTGCTTACCTGCAATGTATATAACCCACTGAATGATAACACAATTAAAGGAAAAAGCTTAGCCTTTTCCTACAATGTGTAGCTAACTTTTAGATGAGAATGTGTTGTAAATGTTAATTTAAATTCATTCTGAAATTCTTCCATTTATACACATTAATTTCCTACTTGTCAAAACAGGGCGGTGTAGGTCTGAGAATCAGAGTTTATGACCGAATTATGTGCTTTGTGAATTGCCATTTGGCTGCGCATTTGGAGGCCGTTACTCGCAGAAATGCAGATTTCAATCACATTTTCCGATTGATGGTCTTTTCCCGAGGACAAAATCTAAGTAACGCTGCAGCTGGTATGGTGCCATACCTGTTATTGTCTTGCTCACTTGGCTTTTCCACATATTTATTTTGGCTGCTTTATTCTTCTGGTTTGCCATGGACTCTCTCTCTTGCAGCTGGTGTCTCAACTGCAGCTTATACAACCAAGAGTAACACTGTATGTTCTTATTACGTCACTGTTACTACAGCACCTTATGTTGTTTGCTCCTTGGACTTTGTAATGAACATGTGTTTCCCAGATTCCAAGCACCGGCGCTGAAGAAATCAAGTCTGATCTAGCAGCAGCAGACATGGTCACATTTTTTGGCGATTTTAACTATAGGCTGTTTGGTATAAGCTATGATAAAGCACGGGACTTCATTTCACAGAGATCTTTCGATTAGCTTAGAGAAAGAGACCAACTTAGAGCAGAAATGAAGCTTGGAAAGGTCTTCCAAGGAATACGTGAGGCCTTAATCACTTTCCCTCCGACTTACAAATTTGAAAGGAATCGCTCTGGGCTAGGAGGTGAAAAAATGGATTTCACTGCTCTGTTTTCTGCAAATTTGTTTCCCTCTGTTTCGTTGTGGCTATGTAAAAATTGAAACTTTATGTGTTGGTGTACTCTCCAGGATATGATTCAGGGGAGGAAAAGCGAATTCCTGCATGGTGTGACAGAGTTATATATAGAGACACTCAATCAATCCCATTCTCAGAGAGCAATTTGCAGTGCCCTGTTGTTTCATCGGTTATTATGTATGGTTCTCTCGCAGCTCTTTCATAGTATAGCTTCAATTTGTTTTCCCCATTCTTATATATTCCCACTCTGCTGTGTTTCACCAGGTATGAAGCTTGCATGGATGTTACGGATAGCGATCACAAACCCGTGCGCTGCAAATTTCATTCGACTATAGCTCATGTTGATAAATCTGTGCGGAGACAGGAGCTGGGGAAGATAATAAAATCTAATGTGAAGATAATATCCATATTCGAAGATGTAAAAGGGGCTCCAGAAACTACTGTGAGCACGGACAATATTGTTCTTCAGAGTCAAGACAGTTATCCTAACAATCACGAACAATTCAACCACGAGCAAAGCCATTTTCAGCATTCTATGCGGTGGTCAGGCTATAGTTAGGGATGACGGAGAAGATTCTGAGTACAATCCACGAGGCTCCTTTGGTCTACCTCGCTGGCTTGAGGTATTATTATACTCTCTTTCGATGCCAATGAAATTCATTTAGTATTCAAGATTTAGTGATTTTCAAGAAATTTTCTCTAAGGTTTCTCCTGCGGCCGGGATAATAAATCCGGAAGGATCCATGGATGTGAAAGTTCATCACGAAGATTTTCAGTCATTGGAAGAATGTGTTGATGGCATCCCACAGAATTGGTGGTGCGAAGACACTCGAGATAAAGAAGCGATGCTGATGGTGAACATTTGAGGGAGCTGCTCAGCTATATGGACAAGCCACTCTGTGAAAGTCCGTCACTGCTTCTCAGCCAGAGTATGCCTTCTCGAGTCCAGACCCACGAGTCTAACAAAGAACTTAGGTAGTTCACGGCGTTATCCAACAGATATTAGCCGTAATGGAAGCACTAGACCCATAACTGAAGACTCCCTTAGACGGGGTAAAAACCGTTGGCAGTGTTAACTAGATCTTAGAGTAGAAGAAGAAGAAAGCCATCACAAAACAAATCGCGTTGATTCATTCTTTTGATTCTTTAGAAATCCATTTTGTATCGGAAACTGTAGATTTGCTTTGAGACTGTCCTCAGGTAGCACGTATTCAACTTCACTTGTATCTAAACGGTTCACAGGTACGTGACCGTGTATACATTTGTTACTCTTACTGCATAAAACAGTACCGTTCCCAAGATTTTAGTCTCAGAGTGCATACATTCTCCAGACTAGCCCTGAATGTCCACTGACCGACTTGTGATTCAGTTCCATGAAAAAAA
Source organism: Cardamine occulta (assembly GCA_028015245.1). NCBI lineage: Eukaryota > Viridiplantae > Streptophyta > Magnoliopsida > Brassicales > Brassicaceae > Cardamine > Cardamine occulta. Next base: position 3,773,534 of record CM051362.1, on the reverse strand, counting down.
CTTAGGATAAATACTAGGATTGGTGCATACAAACTGTAAGGCCCATTAAAACGAAGCCCATTATAAACCCTATATATATATATATTTGCGGTATTAAGTTAATATCTTTTTTAAGTTTTTTTAAAAAAATAATTTTTTATTATCGCGATGTATTCGTCGCGAGATAAGAGAAGACAGGATTTGGAAAAACAAAAAAACGGTGGGTCCTGCGGGAAGACGTGTCTGTATTGTGGATGCTTAATGGTATTATCTACATAATGGATATTTTCCTTGAGTTCTTCTTTTTTTTTTTTTATAACCCAGGTGTCCGGTCTCACCTTAGCAGACCCGACTAGCGTCGTGTCTAAGCAGAGCTGACGTGGTCCTGGGAGCCTGCACCCACCATGTGAATTCCGCAGTGGCCAAGAATCGAACCCAGGTGGCGGTACCCACAACCGTGAGCCCATTACCACTAGGATACAACATCCTAGTTTTCCTTGAGTTCTTTCGTTTTCTGAAACAAGTGCCATAGGGATTTTGAGAAGTATGGATGCGTGGAAACAGACTTATCCAGCTCCAGCTAATATGATGCTCATATCCAACGATGAGTCAACCCTCCCTCGAATTTGACATTCTTGTGGATACAATATTAGTCGGCTGTTTCCAAATTATTCTATTAATGCATGGAAACGCTTCCTTCTCCGAGGTGTGTGTTTTGTCCTTGATCACTAGCTCACCAAATCTCTCTCTTGTTGAAATCTCTTCCATAGATTCAGGTGAGTGGACTGGAACGGCTGAATATCCTGCCTACTGGCTTTGCTCAGAATGCATGCAATGATGGTGTCTGCCCAGGCTTTGAAAATTTCACTACCCATCTCTCTAGTGAAGAACATGCAGACGAGGTAATTAACGATCATAGACACTGGTTTTGTCACGATTTACTCAAACAGATCCTCTTCTTACCACATGTAATGATGTACTTTCCCAGGCTATCCGGATTTGCCGTGGAGGCTGTGGCTTCAACATGGGTCTTGTGGGACATCTATCAATAGCTGTCCTGTTCCCCCTGACTGTGATGCTCGTCGGGTCCGTCCGCTTATTAAACAGTATTTGGACGATTTTGGCTACTCTGGTTCTTTCACCATCACTGGTCTTCTAACAGACGTCCCTCTTGACGTCCTGCGAGCCCTCTCGTCTACTGGAATTGATCTTCATCATATTTCCTTCAGTTAATATCTTCTCATCCTTTAATTATGTATATGTATATATATATATATATATATATGTTCCTTGCTTGATTAATAGAGTTTTTTTTTTTCCTGAAACAGACTCGGGTAACATTTTGAACGTTATGTATAAGTGGTTCAATATGAATCCACGTCCTGCTACTTTATTAGTCATAGTTCCATATTCGGAACTCTCGGCCCAAGTTGTTGGCAATCAACAAAAGTTGGGATGCAACGTTATCGATGTGTGTTTGTCCTCTTTCAGTGTTTGAAATATCCAGAAAATCTGTTGCTGAACTAGCTCCTCTTTTCTTCCACAGATTCGGAGACACTTGAGGAAGATAAGTGCAGTCAGGGGCAGACGTACGTTGTCGGTAGGAGGGTCAGTTGCCGCGGATGAATTTTTAAAAATCAACGTAATTGTTTAAGGAATTTTTACGTTGCACCGGTTGATTATTATTTTTGAGAGGGGCAATTAGGGTCAATTGCCTCGGATAAATTTTGAAAATATTTTTGCCCCGGATGAAGATATTTTCTAGATCCGCCACTAAGTGCAGTGAAACAGGTGAACATGCCTCCTGGGTTTGCTCAGCATCCCATGATAGTTATGGCAAAGGCTTTGAAATTTTCATCACCCTCTTACTCCATCAACTTCAATGGCGAATTAACTGGTTACTTTCAAAGGTGCAAGGGTCTCCGTCAGGGAGATCCCATTTCTTCATATATATTCGTCCTTTCCATGGATGTCCTCTCTAAGCGTCTTGATGCAGCCGTCGCCTCTGGGGATATTCGCCTCCACCCATCATGTCTCAACCCAGTGATATCTCACCTATCTTTTGCTGATGATATGTTGATTTTCTTTGATGGTTTTGATCACTCCTTGAGGGGTATTCTTTCTGTTCTTGATGATTTTTTCAGGATGTCAGGTTTGGGTATTAATCTACTTAAGTCCACCCTTTTCCTCAATGGCAACGACTCCGAATACCTCCACGATATGGCCAACAGATTCGGTCTCTCAATGGGCACCTTCCCCGTCAAATATTTAGGTGTCCCTCTCCTCCCCAACAAGATGCGTGCTCAGGACTTCCAACCCCTAATCGATCGCCTCAACTCCAGATTTACTTCTTGGACCAATCGCCACTTATCTTTTGCCGGTCGCCTCCAACTGATCCAGTCGGTTATTTACTCTGTTGTGAACTTTTGAGCCTCTATCTTCATGCTCCCGAACTCATGCCTTATCACCATCGAAAAGCTTTGTAATGCTTTCCTTTGGTCTGGATCCACCCTCTCTGCGAAGAACGCCAAAATCAGTTGGAACTCTGTCTGTACTCCCAAGAGTTCTGGTGGTCTAAGCCTCAGGCGTCTAGCTAAATGGAACAATGTTCTCGGACTCAAACTCATTTGGCTTATCTTCACTAAAGCAGGATCTCTCTGGGTATCCTGGGTCAAATCTCACCTTATAGGCTCACATTCCTTCTGGGATATCTCCCCTTCCTACCTTCACGGTAGCTGGATGTGGCGACGTATCCTCAAGCTCCGTCACACTGCAAGGTCTTTTCTTTTCTGTCGCATTGGTATGGGTAACTCTTGCTCTTTTGGCATTACAACTGGACAAGATAGGGACCCCTTATTCTCTTGTTAGGTCATCAAAACACTCACCTCACTGGAATCCCACTGGACGCCACTGTTTCTCAGGCAATCCGGCATGGCCATTGGCGCATCTCCTCCCGAAGCCGAAACCATTTGATATCTTTTCTTTGCAGTATCCTCCCCCCTGCCGACTCTTTGCTTCATCCTTCGAACCAGGATTCTTTCACATGGTCCGCAGGTCTTGACGAGGCTAATCTTCCCACCGCCCCACCCAGATTCTCATCCCCCAAGACTTTTGCAGCTCTCCATCCGATATCTACAGAAGTCCCCTGGCACAAGTCCATATGGTTCTCGGGTGGCATTCCCAAGCACGCCTTCACTTGTTGGGTCTTAGCTCGCGACAGAATCCCGACTCAAGACAAGATTCATCGTTTCTCTCCTCAAGCCCCCACGGGATGCACCCTATGTCAATCTTTCCCCGAAACCAGGGAGCATCTTTTCTTCTCTTGTCGTTATTCCCATACACTTCTTATTTCTGTCTTACATACGATTCCCCCTGATTTAGACTTCCATGCTATATTGCAGTGGCTCTCAACCTCGACGTCAGATCCCTCCAGGAAGCTCATATTCCACCTTCTCATTCAAGCTACTGCATACCTGATTTGGAGAGAAAGAAATGCGCGTATTCACACCATGACCTCGAGAACCCCTCCTCACTTCCTCAAGGAAATCAACACCACGGTCAAGGCCAAACTTTTTGCTCTTTCACAATCCTCCCCACCGCGTGATCCTTCCTTTCTTCAAGCTTGGTTTGGACTTCAGACTCAAACCATTCCCATCAATAACCACTCACACTGGTAGCTGTACTCTTTTTCTTTCGCCCGGTTTTGTCCCAATTGGGTTTTCCGTAGCAAGATTTTAATGAGACTGCTACTTTTTCCCTCTTCTTCCCCTTCCCCCTCATGTATCTTATTCTCTCATTCATCCTCATGTAAACTTTATTTGTTTTAATAATATTAACCCTTTCATCAAAAAAAAAAAATTTCATCACCCATCTCTCTCAAGAACATGAACAGAAGGAGGTAATTATGCATCCTAGCCAAACCGGACGGACTTGTTGTATCGATAAAGAAAATTAATAAAGATTTTCGAAATTTAACCAAATTAATAAAGAAAACAGCACTGATCAAAAGGATGCTGAAGATGCTATCACAATATTGTTGGTTTGTACTATATTATTATTACAAGGGATTGAATCCCATAATCATATGGTCTCCTAAGATCTTGTTCTTTTATGGAGGCTAAGTACGAAATTCCATTATCAGATTTTCCGGTATAAGAAAATAAGAAAAAGAAAAAACACAGTTTATTTTCTTAGATGACAGACCAAACTCGGACGTCTCAGAAACAGTTACATTTGTCTTTTTGCTATCAGTTACATAGAAACACATTATTATCAATGGATTTATGAAATAAAATCAAACCTAACCAGGTCTAACTTAGAAATATAAAGATGATTAGTCTCTAACCAAAATCAATATGCGATGATTGACATAATTTCCTACTTGCTCTTTAATTTTTCTTTATTTATTTACGAAATATTTACAGGTCAAACGAAATCTTACGAGATAATTCTTCCAATCACCTTTTTTTTTAAGTAACTCATTTACAATATACAAAAATTGGAAACTAATAATGTGCAAATCATATTATTAAAGAGAAAATATCAGGGTAACATTCAAAACTTTTTTTTTTGGAGAATTGTCCGAAAATACTGTATCTTCTAATGAAAAGAGGACATGAAATTCAGATATCGGAGCAGATCACTCTACTATAAATTTGACATCTCTAATGTCGGTGAATTTATCTTAGAATACCGAAATATCCTTTCACTTTCCCAATTTTTACTGTAATAAAATCAAGAACATATCTTTACTGGTCAAACAAAATCTCACGAGATATATAATTTCAAATTTATTGGTGACATCCAACCAATGTCAATCTCAAATTTAACAGTAATTTTTTAAATTTCTTAAAATCTGTCTACCTAGTTTATATTTATTTAAATTTTCCCTCCAAATCAAACGAAAAAATACAATATTGTGGTTATGACAAATCAAAGTTATCGAAAACAATTAGTATATTTTATTAATTAAAGAGTACCTTTATGTTTTATTTTACAGAAATTGGTGATCATGTATACTTGTAACCAAAAAAAAAAAAGCACTTTCGGTTAAAAGATGAAAGCTCAGATCCCCTAATAACATTTTACTATTTCATCTTACACCAAGATATAAATATATCTGATAATTAATATCATCGGTTTAGACAACTAGTAGGTTGAATAACACCGAGACTAGTCCCAAGAGCATTGGAACACAAGGAAGTAGCAGGAGTTACTTTGTTAAAAGTAAGCTTAATGTCTTGTAATGTGATTCTTGTGCATGGATTGCTCTTGCTACACATTAGCTTCATCGCTTGCTGTGTCGCCGAGGTTCCTTGTATGTTCTTGTACGTCACTTGGCTTATCTTCACCCCCGAAGGCTAATACATAAACATAAACATAAACCTTTAGTTTAATTGATCAATTAGCTAAACATATTGAATTAGTACTCCAATTAATAATATGATATATATGGATCATATACCTCAGTAGGGCAACCTTGGTGGGAAGGACAATAGTTCTGGTCGATTATGATAGGGTTTTCGACGTTCTTCATGATTAGGTTTTGAAAGAAAACATTCTTAACGAATCCGGTGCTAGGCCTCGCCCATGACTTTATCCTCACTCCATTTTGTGTCCTTGTGAATACCGAACCAGATACTGTCACGTTCTCTACTCCGCCTTCCTTCAATTCCTTCCCTAAGCTACCGATGCTGCGAGTCATCACCACATAATCATGATATGAGTACTAATTAATGACCAGTTCGTTTAATCATTGCTAATTTTGATTTTGATCATAAATAATTATATGTGTATACCTAACCCCGTGACCTGGACCACAAGCAAGTTTGGAGATGAGGAAGTTGCGAGTACCAGGGCCGATAGCAACACAATCGTCTCCGGTCTGAATGGTGCTTCCGGTTAATGTGATTCCGGTAGAGGATTGAATGTCGAAGCCGTCGGTGTTTGGGCTGTTTCCGGGAGCCACTAGCCTGACGTTACGGATGACCACATTGGCACAACGGTTCAATTATTAGAAAGTTTAGTTTTCTTAACTAAACTAAACTTTACGAACTCGTTTGCTTAAACCGAAAAGAAAATCTAAGTTTTCCTTTGTTACTTATTTTAACTTGTTTAAATTATCACTTGCTGGAACTTGAATCATGTTTAGTTTATTAGAAAGTTTTAATTTCTAGTTTTTAATCTTATCATTTAGTTCCATTGCTCGTTTATTTCTCCATTTTCGTATTTGTCACTTTGTTCGTATAAAAACTTATTTCGTATCACTTAGATTAAGTAGAGTCTTGTATTCTTGGTGTGTCATTCTTGCTTCCCTGTGGATCGATCCCTAAAGTACACAACGTACGAAGGGTTATTTGGTAACCCGAGGCTTAAAAACCTCGACACCACAAACAAAAGCCATTCATTAGAACTGACAACAGTAGGCTGAAGCCCTCTCCCGAGCATCTCCTTCAAAATCTCTTGAGCCTTAGCCATCTCCCCTGCTTTATAGCAGGAATCCATCAAGGTTACATAAGTGACAGTGTCTGCATTAAGTCCTGCAGCTTCAAATTCTCCAACAAGTTTAATTGCCTCCTCTATATTCCCCGACTTACATAGACCAGTGAAAATGGAATTATAAGTAAAAACATTATGTTGAAGACCTATTTTTCACATTGCATGGAGAAGGTCATTCGCTGAGTCTAAGTCCCATTCCTTACAGAGACCAACAATTAATGTGGTGTATGTGACAACATTTGGGCAGCACCTAGCCTGAATCATGTGATTATGGACCCTAAAAGCGTCTTTCATCTGCCCTGCTTTGCAATACCCATTTATAAGCTCAGTAAAAGTAATGCTATCCGGTTCTAAACCCCTGCAAAGCATTTCATGGAATAGTTTACTAGCCTCCACCATGTCGCCTATCTGACAAACCCTGATGTAATAGCAGTAAATGTCAAAACATCTGGTGCAATATCCAGAGAGTGCATCTCATTAAAAAAATTCGAAGCAACTCGAATATTACAGAAACCATCAATAAGAGTTGTGCAAACTACATGAGTGTCAGGAAGTATACCCTGCCCAATATTTTTCTCCACACCCTTAAACGCGGGGTAATAAGTATTCTTGATTTTGTTAGGTCATACATCTTGTCTTCCAGCTGTCACATGAACTTTACCCACCTGAAAGAAAGACTAACAGCATCATTACGGCCGTGTTCTCATGATGAAGATAATTAAAGAATTTTCCGATTTCTCTTTTGATTTTGCTTTAGGTTTAAGGTGCTGAATGATGAACGCGACGCAGGGGCAGGCAGTGGATGAGGTAATTAAGAATATGGACTTGTTGAATGATGAAGGAGTTGCCCATGGCTCTAGTGAAGAGCATGAACCGAAGGAGGTAATTAAGCATCAGGACTTGTTGTATAAATACGTTTTAATTTGTTTTGTCATTGTCTAACTGTTTTTTGAGTCAAACAAACTCTTGAATGACAGGATTCTACAGACTGGTGGGATTTTGTTACAGTCTTTTGGGACATCAAGGGGTTTCCTGTGCCCTATGATCTTGATGCTCGTCAGGTCTGTGTGGAAATTATCAACAATTTGGAAGTTGATAAACACTCTGGTCCTTTCACCGTCGAGGTCATTGGCCTACTAACACACGTCCCTACTCACGTCCTGCAAACACTCTGGTCCTTTGGAATCATTCTTAAAAACGTCCCTTTTGGTTAATATTTTCTCATCCTTTAATGTTTGTTTCCCTTGCTTGATTATTAATCAAGTCTCAAGTCGTCTTTTGTTTCTGAAACAGATTTCACAGACATTATCAATCAGTGGATCTCTGTTAATCCACCTCCAGCTAATATGTTGGTCTTAAGCCCCTATTATTCGAAAACCACCTTTGACAAATTTCTTGCCCCTCTAAAAGAGCAGGGATACAACATTATGGTACCCTTTTGTTTTAAAGACTGGGCACAACTTTGTGATGGAGGTGCGTGTTTGTCCTCGTTGAAAATATCCAGCAAATCTGTCGTAATTATCTATTGAACTAGCTACTTTTTTTTTTCACAGCTAATTCAGTGATTATTAAGGAGGAGGATTGTTGCAGTGAGGATACGGACGACGACACAGATGATTCCTGGTTTTGCTCAGTATCCCATGAGATATCTGGCAAAAGCTTTGAAGATTTCATCACCCATCTCTCTCAAGAACATAAGGTAATTAAGCATCCTAGCAAAACCTGACGGATTTGTTTTGTCATTGTCTTACTGTCTTTGATTCAATCCACCTCTTACCACATGTACTTTCCCTCTTGCATGATGAAGCCTACAGAGATTGTGCCTGCTGTTACAGTCTTTTGGGACATCAACGGGTTTCCTGTTCCCTTTTGTTGTGAAGCTCGTAAGGTCTGTCATTATATTAATCGGTTTTTGGAAAATTCCTTCTATGGTCCTTTCACCATCAATGCCGTTGGCCTACTGACACGCGTCCCTTCTGACGTCCTGCGAGTACTCTCGTCCTTTGGAATCATTCTTAATCACGTCCCTTTTGGTTAATATCTTCTCATCCTTTAATCCTTGTTTCCCTGCTTGATGATTAATCAAGTCTTAAGTCGTCTTTTGTTTCTGAAACAGATTTCACAGACATTATCAATCAGTGGATCTCTGTTAATCCACCTCCAGCTGAGACGTTGGTCTTATGCCCCTATTCGAAAACCTTTGAAAAAATTGTTGCCTCTCGAAAAGAGCAGGGATACAACATTACGGTGATAAAATCTAATTATTCAATCTGGGAACTCATATTTCTGGATCTGGAAAGTGCGTGTTTGTCCTCTCTCAGTTTCGCTGAAAATATCCAGCAAATCTGTTGTTGAACTAGCTACTTTTTTTCCCACAGGTTCACCTACACATGTCGATGAGGCGGAAAAGAGCAGTGTAACGGGTGAACATGCTTCCTGGTATTCCTCAGAATCCCATGATATTTCTGGCAAAGGCTTTGAAAATTTCATGACCCATCTCTCTCAAGAACATGTACAAGAGGTAATTATGCATCCTAGCCAAACTGGACGGACTTGTTGTATCAATACGTTTTGTTTTGTCATTGTCTAACTGTCTTTGATTCAAACAACCTCTTTACCATATGTAGTTTCCCTTTCTCACTTGTAGTTATATTTGCCTAAATTTGACCACGTGTTATCTTTTTCCTCTGGATGTGCATTTGGTTATCAAGTAGATGTCGTTGAGATTTATTATCTGAAAACGTTGAGATTTCTAATCTTTCGCATACTTAATTTTAGTTTTGCATTTGATTTTCAAGCAGGAGGCGGTTGAAGCCGGAGTTGAGGCTCTACCATTTTGAAGTATAGCTCAGTCATGCAAGGAATCAACAAAAGGCAAATTTTAGGGGGTGTTATTGGATTAAGATTTATGTATAATTGTAATGACTATTATGATTACTGAGGTTAAAAACTTTAAGTGAATATTAAAATATTTTACATATTTTCACTCAAAATTTTTAAAAATATCACCCTAAAATCTAATATTTTGAAAGTTTATAAAAGTTGTTTGAGATGAAAATTTTTTTAAAAAATCAATCAACCAATAACACTAAAATTTTAATAAACTTTAGTATAATATAAAAGTTAGTTAAAGTTTTTATTAATCCAATAACGCATGATTTTTAATAATTTTTTTTTAATATTGAACCAATAACATATGACTTTACTTGAGTCTTTGTTATTCAAGATTGAATAACACTAAACTTTTAAAAAGTTAAAATTCTTTAAAAATCACAAAACACCATGTTGAATGGTCACACTATAAATTTGTATGTATGTTAATAAATGCTGTTTGCTTTTGCCTTTTTCATAACCTTGATGCTCAAGTTTTCATAACCTTTTTTATATGTAGTTAAGCTATGTTACACACTTGCCCATTTAATTAGCACATAGTCACATATTTCATTAATTAATTAATGACTCAGATTTTTGGTAAATTTTCATTAACAAAAAAAAACTTCGATATTTCTTTTGATATTTCAGAGGCAGGAGCATTGTCGCCGGACTCCACGTCGCCGCCGAGTAAAGGGTTGCTACGTTGACCTCCGTCGTCGGCAGCGTATGCGGCGTCTTGTGCGGTTGAGGATCCCTACTGATCTCAGACAGTAGTAAATGGATATTATTAGTTAACCAGGATTTTTTTTTAATCCATTGAAATATTTTTTTTAATTAAACCCATTTTAATATTATATTTTAAACCCATTAAAATGGTCCTAAAAACTTTACAACAAATAAATGACTGTTTTAAAATTAAACTAAGATAAAGATTTCATGGAGACGAGACGATAACAATTTAGCGTGAGTCTGCATAAAAAATCATTTAAGTCGCTATTAAGATTTTTAATAAAGTATAGATATGAATATTTCAGAGCAAAAAGAAAAAAGATGTTTGAGATCATCAGATTGGGATTGATCACTTTTGTATATATAGGAGTATTATTAGTCAGACAGATAATTTTTAAACCATTTAAATATGTTACAAATTTAAAAATACATCAGATATTAAATACTCACTCCGTTTCTTATTAATCATATTTCTAAGAAAAAATTGTTTCAAAAAATCATATTTTTAGGTTTTATATGCATGTTTTATTAGTTATTAATGATGAATTATAAACTTGAAGATAATAATTGAATATTGTTAGTTTAAAATTATAGAAAATTGTTAATCACAAAATCCTATGCATTTGTAATCAACTTTTAGATGTTTTTTTAATATGTGTGAAAATCCTAAAAATATGATCAATTAGGAACAGAGAAAGTACTATATAAACAAATATTTTAATAAAGCTTGAAATTGGGACCAAATCGTTTTAAAATAAATGGTTTAGGTTCTTACAAGTAATCTGACATTTAAACGTTGTAAATTGATCGTTATCGAAACAAAACAAAAAACATTCTACATTGAATTTATAATGATCACTGATCGGTCCAGCTTAAAGGTGTTTGAAAAAAAAACATTATTTAAGTAGCACAACTATCATTTTAACGTGATAATTTTCATCGGGCCCACAAAATATCTCTATAGTCTTTCTAAGCAAAAAGTTTTGTCGTTGAATTATCTTTTTTACCCGGTGAAAATAATGGTTAAATAGCAGTGAATTGTAAGTGTTTTAACGAAAAACACAGCAATTTAGTGTTTCAAGTGTGTTGTGCACGTCTAGCGTCATACAATCTCCAGTTGTATCTTGTTGTACCTAATTGTATTACTTTTTTTACCCAGTTGTACATTTCATTAAAATATGGGGGAGTGAGAATAAGTAGGAGGAAATTAGATTGAAGTTTGGGCAAAAAGGGACTATAGAGATTTTGATCCAGTTTATTAAGAGTATTATTTTTTACTTGCACTGCCTTGCGGTTGATATGATCTCTCCACGTGTACTTCTGGGCTTGGTAAGAACAAAAAACGGAAGCATAACTCTTCCGGACGAATATGGAAGAGACATGAATGTAAAAGACCAATAAAAATGGACGGTTATAATTCAAGAACATTTTTGTCATCGAACTCAAGACATGTAAGTTTAAATACATTCATCCTACCGCTGAACCACTCCATCATTGATACGTGCACATTTTAGGAATAAATATATCTATAAAATAAAAAACAATCCATTTCCTAATTATTCTATTCGGCGCATGGTCTACCTTCACCACCCAACTAACATCTATTGAATTCTTGAACTATATTTATCTTTTTTTTGGTCTTTTACATTCATGTATCTCCTACCCTTTTTATTGTTAACTATATATATTATCTTTGTTTAAAGAGATCAATGGTCTAATTCGTATGATTAAACAAAATTTTATTAATTTTGTGATATGTTCTTTTTTTGATTAATTTTTTTTTAATTTACAGTAAAAATCTCACATTCATAAGTAATTAACTAACCTATGGAGTTCTCCAAATTACAAATAAAAGTCTCTTCCATCTAAGGACATGAGTATTAGAAATGATTAAGTTGGTTTAATATTGGATTATTAACTTTGCATCTGTATATTTAAGCTTTCTTTCCTTTTTATTGTATTTCATTTATATTAAATGAAATAAATTCACATATGTTTAAAAGTTTTGTTGTAACATTTTATAAAAACACATGAAGATTGATAGAGTTTTATGCCTATTAAGGAAAAGTTGTGCACAAATATTTATAAAACTGTGAGAAATAAGAAAACAACATTGGAATTGTCGACAAAAAAAAACAAAACATTGGAATTAGTTCATCGTTTAGAGAAATGAAAGAGCTAGTTAAAATGCTTCTGATTTCGGGAAGTTTTAGTGCATACAATGCTTCTGATTAAGGAAAGTTTTTGTAACACCCCAAATTTTAATTTTGGGGGTGTGAATTGATTAAATGAAAGTTAAAGACTTAATTCGATTTAATTATCGGTTTTAATTGATCAATTGGAAAGTCTTGGGGCTAAATTGTGATTTTGGAAAGTTGTGGACTAAATCGATCGAATTGGAAAGTTGTTCGGTGGGTTAAATTGATCAATTTCAGAAGTTTGGGGTCAGCATTCGAATTGGAGAATTGTGGGTTAATCTGATCGATTATAAAGTTGAATTCGATGGGTTAAATTGAGCAATTTAGAAAGTTGTGGTCAAATGGTAAAGTTTACAAAAGTCGGAAGACTGTCCGTGTAATTCGGAAACAGTGATACATATATGTGTGTATCGGTGTAAGTATCTCCTTCTCCGATCGCGAAACCCTAGCAGTCTAAGGTCGCGTTCGTGGCAAAGGTTGGAGCTTGGTGGCGTAGGGCATTCGATCTGAGGTGAGATTCTTGTTCCCTTGTTTTGTTGTGGTTAAATCGGGGGAGTTTTAGTTTCGGGTAGTTAAGTTCTGTGGTGGAGAGTGGCGGCTGGGAACGTGGTGTTCGGTGGAGGGATTGACTGGGTTTAGGTGTTCTTGGGGTGAGTCTTTGACCTGGATTTCGACCGGTTACGCGTCTTGGTCAAGGTGAGGTACGGGACGTGGCGCTCGGAATCGATCGAGACGAGGTGATGATCGGGATCGGAGGAGTTATGGGACGATCTCTCTGGCAGGGGTGAAGACCAGCCGAGTGGCGGAGGCACGGTGCTCGGGTGGTGTCGCCGGCGGAGGTGGTGACTTCGGCGAAGGAGATGGCTCGGGTAGGAGATGGATTTGCGATGGGGAGGAAGAAAGTGTTTGGGCCTTAGTGGGCCAAATAGAGATTGAGATGTTGTTGGGCCAAGATTTCAGAGGGTGGATCAGGGCCGAATCGTGAAGTGGAGAGTTATTGGGCCAAGTGTTTGGAGTGAAGTGGGCCAAGTGTTTTCAGTGGTGATTTAGTTGGGCCAGCGTCTATTGGGCCATCGTTATTGGGTATGTGGTCTGTGGGCCGAGTTGGATGCAGCAAATGGGATGTGGTTTCTGGTGGGCTTGGTTTGGGCCGAATTTGGAGTTTTTTTATGATGGGTTTAGTGGATTAATTATCTGGTTTAAGTTGGTTAAGCCGGTTGAGTTAAATTAATAATTAATATTAAATAATAATATATTTATATATTATATTTAATATTATTTTATTAGTTTGTTAATATTATTTTATGTCCCGAGGGTTTTTGGTAAATAGGTATTTAAGATTTCCGGAAGTCGCAGAAGTCGGCAAATCTTACCCGGGCATTTTCAGGAGTTGTCGAGGTGAGTGCATGACCATGAGATTACCTGTGGGAATTGAGTGTATTACATGTTTTATGTGTGTAGATCATCGGTTGAGAATCTGTAGCATGTTATTTGATTGGATGATTGGTATTGGATTATATGTTTTACATTGTTTTTCCTGTGTGTGTATATCTCGTAGATGGGAGGATTGCCTCACTAAGTATTTATCGAAATACTTACACATCATTATGTGTGTTTGGTGCAGGTAAAGATAAAGTGTGACCGTGGGATCGAGGCGATGAAGAGGAGGATGATCTAGGGTCTCGTGTTTTATTTCCGCAGTAGAACTGTTAGGTTGAACCTGGTTGTTGGCTACGTGGTTGTTGTGGGTTGACCCTGGTTGTTTGCTAGAATAAATAATAAGTATGAGATTATTATTTATTGAGATCTGTTTAAAAAAAACGGATGATAAGCCTTCTGGTACGGTAGATGAAAGAAGACAGGTAGAGAAAGACATAATATCAGTGTGGGTAAAAATAAAGTCTTAGCTTTGTCTAGAGCTTCCATCACGAAGGATGGAACTTTATCAAGATACACTTGTAGACTTTCTGTTACCAAAAAGTGCAAGACGCTTGAAACTAGAGATTAAAAAAAATGAACTACCATTTGAGGAGTTGTCATATTGGTCTAACCCAATGATCGATTTTCTTCAACCCCTCAAGCGTGCAAATTATCTAAATCACTTCCATTTAGTAAAATAAAAATGACTACAAAAAATAAAGAGATAAAAAAATGATTCTAAGGTAATATATTCATATATATATATCAAACTTATGTTCTACCATAAACTTTAATGTTCCAATAAAAGATAATGAAGATCATAAATCATCCTTATTACTACAACAACAATAACAACAACAAATTAAAATCTAAATGCAATTATATTTGTGCGTACTCGTAGTCTTAAAACACAATTTTCATAAATGGATTTGCAGTAGACGATTTACTTTCTAACACCTCAATTTCAATCCTTCAACAAAACATAGAAACAAACTCATCAATGCTCTTATCAGAGCTACCTCCTTCAGAAACAGCCTCTCGAGCCAATAATTTCCATTTCTCAGCATTTTTTCTAATATCTTTCCCTTTCTTACCCTCCATAACTTCTCCTACACATCTCACAATCTCTTCTCTTCTCACAAACCCATCACCATCTGCCTTAGCTCTAACACCAACCTTCCACACATCCTTCATGAACTTAGCATTTGTGGGCTGATCTGTCCAATGTGGCATACCAATCATTGGAACTCCCAAACTCAATCCCTCTATCATCGAGTTCCATCCACAATGTGTCAAGAAACAACCTATCGATTTATGTGCAAGAACATCAAGCTGAGGGCTCCAGCTTACAATTAGTCCTTTCTCACCAACTTCCTCTACATAGTTTTTTGGAATTTTGTCGTTCTCTGTCTCTCTCACAACCCACAAGAAGAAACATCTCGTCTGTTTCAGACCCGCTGCCAGTTCTATCATTTGATCTTTGCTTAGAATCACCAAGCTTCCGAATGATACATAGACGACTGAACTAGCCTGTTTTGTGTTTAGCCAGTCAATGCATTCCGCAACTTTCGCATTGAAGAGGCTAAATCCGTAGTTATTGTCTTCAGAAAGTCGCTTGTCTAAATACATCGATGGAACCGTTGGTCCAATGTTCAAAACTGGCCACAAGCTTTGGACCCATTTCAACAACTAAAAGAAGCAAAAAAAAAAAAAAAAAAAATCAGTTAATCACATAGATAAATAGGAGTCAAAAGTATTTCGAGGTCAAAATTGTTCCAATTAGTATCAAAATTTTATAATCAAATGTAATAAACGTTTATGTATTTTCATTGATAAGTTTCCAATATGGATATATATATATATTCTGTACCTTTTCCTCCAATTTATCGAAAGTGTTGCACAACACAATGTCGACTCGATCAATGTTTGAGAGTTGATCGATCACAATCCTTAGTATATTCGGATAAGAGGACGATTCACAGAGGAAAGAAGGCAAATCATTCGCATTTAGCATCGGAAACGAAGGGAAAGATGCTAACGTCGAGTGACCGTACTTTGTAGACGGTACAGAGAAGGAGCTCTTGAAAACATGGTAGTAAATAGCTGAGACAAGCCAAGGTTGCGTGAAAAAAACGGCACCGCTCAAACCATAACTATGAGCTACATCAAGAAGCCACGGCATGGTGGAGTCGTACACTAGAGCCCTAGGAAGATATCCCGACAGTTTCATGTCTTCTATCAACTTCGGTAAGCAGGTTTTGATACTGGTTTCAACTCTTTCCATGTACTCATCGAGGTCTTGTAATGGGTCCTCGCCTTCTTGGTAGCCATTGGAGATGGGGAAGACAGTGATTGAGTCGTGCTCTGTTTTGTATGGAGGAGAGGGTTTGTCGGAGACGAGGACCAGAGTGACCTTGAGACCTTTTGAGGCTAAGCGTTTGCAGAACTGGGACATTGGCGTTATGTGGCCTTGTCCTGGGAAAGGCAACACGATAACATGAGATTCTTCTCTCATTTTTTTTCTTATTATTATTTTATTTTCTTTTAATCTCTTGGTCTTGCTGATTCTACTATGATATGTGTGTGTGTATATATATTAGCCAGAAGATGGGATTAGAGCAAGATGAAGACTTTGAGTTGACTACGTCTCTGGTCTGGTGGGGATATTTCTTGGACTACAATCCAATAAAAGTCAAGAGGTTTCGTGGCGACCAAGATGTGTGGAACAAGGACCGAGGTTGATGATAATGCAACCCACCAATCCATGTGTGACATAGTTTGTCAACTTTATAAGTTTATCGTTAGCATGTGACTTATCAATTAATTATTATGTGTTTTTGGCATTTTCCATGACAGAGACACTGCATCTCGGCTTTGCATTTACTGGTGATGTCATTGCTTGTGCAATCCGGATCCAAATTGTGTAACACTGATCCTAAATAATTATATTGATTTTAACTTGAACTAAAATTTTTAATTATTAAAAGCTAAACTGATCATAGCTGCTCGTAGGTTTCTGTTTCTGTATTTTAAACGTGTAATGCAACATTGACTGACAATATCTACAACTTTTAAGACTAATAATGTTCAAAAATATAAATGATAATATTTAAGAAAGATGAGTTTAACCTACAAGACCAAATAGATTAGGAAAGTAACTAATTGGTAATAATTCGCATGAGTGTAGAAATGTTTGTTTTTTGAGAAAAAGTAAAGTGTTGTTATTCGTAGCCGACTTTTCTTCATTCGATCTCGTGATTCCGCCGCATATTCCTCTAAATTCATAGTGGTCACCGTTATATATGGATTCATATAATTACAAAACATTTTTTTTTTGTTAAAGGCAATTTATATATAGTTATTTATCTGTAAATGTAATGGAGTTCCTACTTACAGATTAAACATGCGTTCTTAAACCCTAAATAAAATGGAGATAGGGATACCAGTTCAAATCTTTACATGATGCAATTTTCGATTATTGATTAAATGATAAGCAAATATTGATTACTCTTTTATAAACTTGAGAAGAAGATACAATCTCGTCTAAATAAGAAGAATAAATAAAATGAATGAAAATTTATCCTTGCCGATTTGACATTTTATGTTAATTTATCGCCAGGATTGTATGATCTCATTCATTATTTACAGAGAACAATTGGAGAAAACAGAACAAAGGCAGCAATGAATAGATTACTCTGTCAATTTCAGGCCGTTATCGTTCAACGCCGTCCTACTTGAAACCGAATCTTTCCACGTGGTGCTTTATTATTGGTCACTTGCATTCTTTCACTTCACTACCAAATTTTTCAGAGAAATAAAAAGGATATTCGACCTCCTCGTATTTTTATAAATTTCTTTTGTTAATTTCCACTGATAAATTTGGTTATCAAATATCAACCTGTTATAGTAAAAACAGAAAATGCGTTGAAGTCAGAGGAGTACTGTGATGTTTTAAAAGAACTTTTTATTTGTATTTTTGTTACTTGTTTTTTATTCGTATTTTTGTTACTTTAAGTCTTTTAACTCATATTCATAAACCAAATTCACAGTCTAATATCAGAAATCTATTTTATTTTAATTAAATGAAATTCCAAGTGGTTGATTTTATTTTACTCACTCAATTGGTTAACTTTTTTTTTCATTTTATCATTCTTAACTATTTTGTTCACTGTGTATATCGTATCATTCTTAACCTAGCCATATTATCTATACTAAACTAATTAAGGATGACCCTTGTTTCTATCATATTTTAGTTGATCGGTGTTAGTTTTTCACCGGCTAGTCGGTAAGATAATGTGATTATATATATTCAATTAACCAGCAGGGAGAGACATACAAAAGATTAAAAATTTAGGTGACAAGGATCACCAACTTTAGTCTTTAGTGAAATCCAAAATCAGCCATACATGTATTTCAATCTTATATTCATTCTCCCACCAAATCATTCCAATTTTAATAAACATTCGTGGCCTTCATTTCTCCACTCTGTTGTTGTCTTATGCCTCTTTTTTCCTTGGCCCATTTGTCTTTTATATTCGAAACGCCATGTCAAAAAACAATTTCATCAAAACGACAGCGTTTTAGGGTTTAACGTTTTGTATACAAATTTGCAACTACTTTTCGTGACCTTTGATTTCTCTGTATTGTGATTTACTAGGAAACCACTTGGCACCAAAAGGTTCTTCTTTCTTCTCTTCCATTGTCTCTTTCCTTTCGCTTTTTAGTGTTGAGTTCGTGATTCCGAGATTGATAGTCCTGAACTTCACTAATTTAGATACTGTATCAAAAGAGTTGGGTAATCCTCGGATTCTTAGTTTCTGGGTAAGAATGATAATGATTCTTAATCAAGTATTGTTATACAATGATCAAGGCTCTTCCTTTCTTCTTTTCTCTTGCTTTGTCGTTTCACTTTCTGTGTTTGATTTCTTTCTTTCATGACTGAGAATCTTTCGTAAAATTTCATCTTTTGATCTGATTTATTGGGTCACCAACGATGTTTTTGTCATTTCTTGGTCTTGATAATCTCTGTATAGAAGCCTCTGGATTCTCATTGATGTTCATGTCTAGTGATGCTTATTAAACACAAAGACTGAGTCTTGAAACCATATACGGGTTTGGGTCACGGTTTAATAGTATCTTGCATCAAACTTTGCTAACTTTGTGTTCGATGATTTGCTTAGGTATGATTCTTTTCATTTTATTGACATTGGATTCTTAAGTTCTGAGACTGCACTCATACATAACTTAGAGTTGCTTCTTGCATTTTGATCTCAACAGATTGAAAAACCGGTAACCCTATTGTGAATATGGCTTCTTCACAAGTCCATGCTCATAGTGATAATACATTCTCGCGAGAGTTCGATACAGGAGTAGAAGACTCTTTCTATGCCCCTGATGATGATGATGCCTTGGCTCTGCTTCGACCTTCTTCACAGCCAACAATGTCTAGTACCAAGAACATTCCAAAACCTCCTCTTCCTTTGATTACCTACCAACGTAATCAAGCTTTTAGAAGGAAACCTTCAAGATTATTACGCCTTGTGCCCAAAGAAGCGGTTGAAACTTGGGATAAACTTTTCAAGGAAGGAGTTGGAGCAGATACATATGTTGAAACTGATAACAAATCTCAGTTTCCAGCTCATTCAAGTGTCTTGGTGAGTTCTTGTTAAGATATAAATCTCATTGAGCTATGTTAAAAGATCTATGGAAAAGCTCATTTGGTATGTCTTCTGTAGGCTGCAGCCTCTCCTGTTATGGCAAAACGTCTGAATCAATCGCTGGATAAAAAAGGAAAAACTTACCTCAAAATCGTTGGAGTGCCTTGTGAAGCAGTCTACGTGTTCATTCGGTTTCTATACTCTTCCTGGTATGTCCTATGTGTTCAAATGGTAATTGCTTTCGTAATGCTAGTTTCTCTTTTGATTTAAAAAAACCTGCAGCTACGAGGAGGAAGAAATGAAGAAGTTTGTGCTCCATTTATTGGTTCTATCACACTACTACTCTGTCCCATCTCTTAAAAGAGTTTGCGTAGAGGTTCTCGAGCAAGGGTTTATTAACAAGGAGAATGTTATCGACGTGCTTCAATTAGCGCGGAACTGTGACGCCACAAGGATCTTCTTTGTATGTTTCTCAATGGTCATCAAAGACTTCAAATCTGTATCTTCAACAGAGGGATGGAAAGTGATGAAACGCTCTAATACTCTTCTTGAACAAGAGCTCATTGAGGCAGTCATCGAATCAGGCACTAGGAAAGAAGAAAGAAGGAGAAAAGCCGAGGATAGAAAAATGTATCTGCAGCTTTATGAAGTCATGGAAGCTCTTGTCCACATATGTAGTGAAGGTTGTGCGACAATTGGACCTCGCGATAAGGCCCTTAAAGGAATCCAAGCCGTGTGTAATTTCCCGGCGTGTAAAGGACTTGAAGGTGCACTACGACATTTCTTGGGATGCAAGTCTAGGGCTTCATGTCTTCATTGCAAAAGGATGTGGAAGCTTCTTCAGCTTCACTCATGTATCTGTGAGGATTCTGGTTCTTGCAAAGTCCCTCTCTGCGGGTAAGTTCCATTGCACATTTTAGACAACTCCAATCTTTAGACATAGATTGTAATCATTTGCTTAAACTTGTAGGAACCTCAAGGAGAAAATGAAGAAGCTTAGAAAGAAACAACAATCTAAATGGCGATTGCTTGTAGAAAACATTATTACGGCGAAGAACAGTCTCGGGCCGTTTTCTTCACGTCCTTCTGGTTTGATATAAGACAGGTTTTAGTGTATAGCCACACACAAAAAAAAACGTATATGTACATGAATACATGGGAAAGTAAAAACGAGTACGTGCGCAGGGTAAAGACTAAAGTGTATATTGCGCACCAATACGGCGCACAATAGTTTTGAACAATCATTGTCTATACCATATTTGTTATGTACATGCCGAATCGTGAAGAAGTTTTTGCGTCATTGTACACATTTTATGTATATATATTTTGCTAGACTTTCAAATCTATAATATTGGTCGCAAACATATCATATTATCATGACTAAATATACTTCAAGTTGATTTATGTAGTGAATGAAAAGCAACTTTCTTACGATTAAATGAGAATTATAAATTTTCAGGATAATAATACTTAATTGATATATACGGCGGGTTTCTCGTAGACTTTTGGTGGTGATTTGACTTTTGCTAAGGCACCGAGGTCCGAGAGCAAGTAGCTGATATAATTTGGTCTTCAGAGTTTACATCCGAAAGAAATCATTTTTTCGTCTTTAAATATACACTTCCATCTTCATCACATTATAATATCTCAAGCCCATTTTTGGTTGGCTTTTTTTTTGTTCTTGCTCATTTCAAAAACGAGACAGATGGAAAATTTTCATTTCCTCTATTTGACATATTCAGCAGCATTTGCATTGTGTCTCATCGTTTCTGTTCTTGCACAAGACCAATCAGGTTTTTTTAACTGATTCCTTGATGTTTAAAAGTAAGTTTATAGTGAAGAAAGTCTTATCCTTTATAACTTTATATGTTGCATCATCATAGGTTTCATAAGCATCGATTGTGGAATCCCAAGTGGATCATCATACAAAGACGAAACAACAGGGATAAACTATGTCTCAGATTCATCCTTTGTCGAAACAGGAGTCTCCAAATCCTGAGGAGCTTTCCAGAAGGTTCTAGAACTTGCTACACACTGATTCCAAAACAGGGGAAAGGCACGAAATACCTCATAAGAGCTAGTTTCATGTACGGTAACTACGAAGGAGAAAATGGTTCACCAGAACTTGATCTGTTTCTTGGTGGTAGTATCTGGGACACGGTGTTGCTAAGCAATGGATCAGTCGTTATTTCCAAAGAAGTCGTTTACTTGAGCCAATCTGCGAAAATCTTTGTCTGTTTGGGAAACAAAGGCAAAGGAACTCCATTTATGTCAACTTTAGAGCCTCGTTTTCTCGGGAACGACAACACAACATATGAGTCTCCAAACGGTGCTCTCTTCTTCTCTAGACGCTGGGACTTTGGATCTCTCATGGATTCACCTGTCAGGTAAAAAACTCTGTTTCGTGCTCTGTTCCGTGCTCTGTTTCTTTAGCTCAAAGTTTGCTTTGTGAATCAGATGTGTATGACAGAATCTGGATATCTCGCACGTTTTCCTACTGTATAGAGATCAATACCTCACTTCCAGTCCTCTCTGACAATAATAGTTACAACCTTTCAAGTTTGGTGATGACTACAGCGATGACTCCAACAAACACATCAAGACCCATCACAATGAATTTGGAAAACAGTGATCCAAATGTCAGGTACTTTGTTTACATGTACTTCGCCGAGGTCGAAGATCTTAGTCTCACACCAAACCAAACCAGAGAGTTCGACATCAGCGTTAACGGAGTGACAGTTGCTACTGCCTTCAGTCCCAAGTATCTTCAGACTAACACTTCTTTTCTAAACCCTGAGAGCCAAACGGAGATCGGGTTTTATCTCGTGAGAACCCCAAAGTCACTCTTCCCCCAATCGTTAACGCTCTAGAGATCTACATTGCAAACAGTTTCTCGCAGTCTCTCACTAACCAAGAGGATGGTATGTGCTAGTAAAATGACTAACAAAGTTCAATTTTTTTCTCAGTTTGATCAATACATTCAATTGAAATTTACAGCTGATGCGGTTACGGATATAAAGACGAGTTATAAAGTGAAGAAAAATTGGCAAGGAGATCCTTGTATGCCTAATGACTACATTTGGGAGGGCCTTAACTGTAGCTATGATAGTCTTACTCCTCCCAGGATCACATCACTGTAAGTATCATTTATTCTACATTTGGGAGGGCCTTATTGTAGTTATGATAGTTAGTAAGTTGATTGAAAATATTGTTTCTTGGACGCAGGAACTTAGCGTCTAGCGGGTTAACAGGTCGCATATCTCCCTCCTTCTCTAACCTCACAATGATTCAAGAGCTGTGAGTTCATCTAACTCAATATTCTGATTCTGTTAATTTTGTACTTTGTTAAAGAAATTCTTGAATTGATTAAGGGAATTATTTTATCTTCTTCACCGGCAGAGACTTATCAGACAATGGCTTAACCGGAGACATTCCAGAGTTTCTGTCAAGACTCAAGTCCTTAAGGGTTTTGTAAGTTGTAGACATATGGATACAAAGATAACAAATTATATCGATGATTCTAGACTCTAACTCTTAATAATATCTGCAGAAATATAGAGAAGAATAAGCTAACAGGTTCAGTTCCATCCGACTTATTAGAAAGATCAAAGAGCGGATCACTCTCACTAAAGGTCGGAGAAAATTCAGGACTCTGCACCGAGATTTCTTGCGGAAAAAGTAACAGCAAAAAACTTGTGATCCCGCTTGTCTCATCATTCTCAGCATTGTTCATTCTCTTGATATTGTCTTTTGTATTTTGGAGAATCAAGAACCGGAGAAACAAGACTGGTAGAAATCTATCTCTACATCTTTCGTTTTACCTATAGGTCTGCTTGTCACGTTACCAATCCTTAAAACCTTCTTTTGCAAAGTAAACTCGGCGGTGGAAGAAAATGCAGACAACGGAGCAAGAAACAATCCGATGGCGAAATCAGAGAACACATTATTGTTCACCTTTGCAGAGGTTATAAAAATGACAAATAACTTCGGCCGTGTCCTCGGTAAAGGAGGGTTTGGAACAGTCTACCATGGCTACTATAACAACCTTCAAGTTGCTGTTAAAATTTTATCAGAAACATCTGCTCAAGGATTCAAAGAGTTTCGCTCAGAGGTAACTAATGTAGTAGAAGAACTATAGATATTGATTCCAAACGAATATGCAAATTCACACTTCCTCCAAGATCATAACCACATATCTATATTCGTATAGGTCGAAGTTCTTGTGAGGGTTCATCACGTACACCTCACCGTGCTGATTGGTTATTTCCAAGAAGGTCATCAAATGGGATTGATCTATGAGTTCATGGCTAATGGCAACATGGCGGATCATCTCGCGAGAAAGTGTAACCATACTTTGAGCTGGACACAAAGGCTTCAGATTGCACTTGATGCAGCACAAGGTATGGATGGGTAAAAGTTTCAATCTTTTTGATTATTTATTAATTAATCCAAAAGTTTTAATCTTTAACGAAAATATCTATGAAGGGCTTGAGTATCTTCACTGTGGATGTAAACCTCCGATAGTTCACAGAGATGTGAAGACTTCGAATATATTGTTGAACGATAAAAACAGAGCAAAGCTTGCAGATTTCGGACTCTCACGGAGTTTTCAGACAGAGAGTCGTTCTCACGTATCAACTCTAGTCGCTGGAACTCCTGGTTATCTCGATCCGCTGTCAGTTTTCTCTCTTATCTCTGTCGTGATAAACCAAACATCGAATGTTCTTAGTGATTGTTTGCTCTGTATTTTCAAACACTGTGCAGATGCTTTGAGACGAATGGATTGAACGAGAAGAGTGACATTTACAGCTCTGGAGTTGTTCTATTGGAGATGATTACAGGAAAAACTGTGATCAATGAGTCACAGACGAAGCGTGTTCATGTGAGTGATTGGGTGGTTTCGGTCTTGAGGTCTACGAATGATGTGAACAATGTTATAGATTTGAAGATGGCTAAAGATTTTGATCCAAACTCTATTTGGAAAATCGTGGAGATTGCTTTGGCCTCTGTTTCCCAGAACGTTTCTGAGAGGTCAAACATGCAACAGATTGTTATAGGATTGAAGGAGTGTCTTCAAAGAGAATAGAGTAACAAAAATTATTGATGTCACAGTAGAAGTAAAAGGGGGGGCGTACCTATACATGTTGGGAAATTTGGGGTGCTTTTATTATGTTTCTTGAAGGCTTAAAGGTTTTTTCTAAAAATTGTTTCTAAAGCCCAAAGTAATGGAATAATTAAAACATGTCTCGTATTTTTTTCTTTTGTGATGCAAAGTGTAAACTCATTTTCCTTTCATCAGTTGGGTTCTCTTATTTGAGGATTTTAGTTTATATCTATGAAGTACTGCATAAAAAGTAACTCTATAAAATTAAAGTAACTTTCTTTCATATGTAAATTTTCAAATACTATTACTAAATTTTAATATCTTGAATAATTACAGAAAATTTACAAAATAGTTATTTACATTTTAAATAATCCCTTTGACCTAATTTTCCCTTTCAAAATTACTATTTTGGTCCCTTTTTTTTTGACACAACTAATTATCGAATTTTTTTGTTCATTTAGATCGTTCCAAGAAAATAAATAAGTAGAAAGACAAAAATAATAGTACCTAATCCGGTCGCCACAAGGAAAAAAGAAGACAAGAAGATAGTGATAAGAAGACAAAACCAAAACTGCGTGGGCCCCATGTACCTTTTGAAGAAAACGTTTATTCCTTGGACTTTCGCGACGCACGGTCTGTGCCGCTGTCCCTACTAATCTCTGCGTCTGCGTTTTAAAAACGCGATTCTTCCAACCGTTCCACATGTACGATTCACTGAGCGAGTTCGGTGTTCTTGTGCACGCGCGCGTTTGAGTCTCTGCGAAGTTGCATTGACGTCAGACAAATTTAATTTTGTCTTACTTGTTTTTTCAGTTAAGTTAATAGATAATACTACTACTTTACAAATGTTTTAGTTTAATACTCATGATTAATTGTTTTTTTTCTAGAGAAAGTATTTATTTAAAACAATGGAAAAAGTAAGAGAATAGTATATTTGTTGAGAAGTGATACCATTGTGCCACTGATTGATTGATTGATTTACACATTTATCTTGAAATATCAACAACTCAGAGAATATTGTACTGGTGTGTTAACCTTTCTGGTTGAATTTTTGGTTAATTTCAAAGAGAGGACAACAAAATTCAAAGAGAGAAAAAGCAAAAAAGTGGAAAAGATTGAGAGTGGGTCAAACATTTTGACAAAATAAATAACCTTTCAAATGTCACAATCCAAAGAGAAATAAATAAATTTTTTGTTGCACAGAGAATAGTTCTATAATAACGTGTAATGTTGAAAATAATAAAAACTGGTTCTACCTGGGACTGGTATATAACTACGAGGATCTCTCCCTTTCTCCATGGCCTGTATGATAGCTGTCAAATAATTATGATTACAAATTAAATTATAGTAGATTAAATTTTTATAGCGATATGAAATAGTAGAACTTAAATTCATTGATCCTTTTTTTAACCACTTATAATTTATTTTCTTTTAAAAAGCGAAAATTTCAAAATGCAAATTAGTCTGTATGAACAACACTAAAGACTCTACATAATAAGGGACTGGTCTACAAAATAATAATAAATACATCTAGATTTTGAATTTTTAAATATTTTTTTTAATCGAGAATTAAATGACATTACTTCACCTAAAAAGGTCGAGAGGAAAAAGACAGATATAAAAAAGCAGTCCTCTTTCTAATTTGCTTTGTTTTGGTTTTTGCATTACACAAAACAGAGTTTCTTCTGTCTCTCTCTCTCTCTCTCCTTTTTTCACGCCGAGATTTCTGCGACTGCTCTAATCTCACGACCTATTAAGAAGCGACGCCATTTTCACCCAGCTTCAGCTCTTCATCGCCTCACAGTGGACGTCATATAAGAGCAAAACAAAAGAAAATACTTTTGTACTCAAAAAGAGAGAGATAAACATTTCTGTGTCTTATCGGGTTTTGTGTTGTCAGAAGCTCAAGGACAAATAAGCAATTATTTCTTGCGTGCAGACGAAGAAAAATTGGAGCTTTGACAAGTTTTGGGTGGTGGCTTCTTAAAGAACAAAGCTTTTTGTTAGATTCTTCTGCCAATTTGTGACTCCATCTCTCTCTCCGTAAGCTCATTTTCTCTCTATTCTTTCTTAATTTGCTCTGTTTCTTTTCTGCATTTTTATGGTTTAATTATACAAACTTTAGTCGCTTAAAAGCTCATCTTTAGCATATCTTTGATAATGTTACCAGTTTCTACTCATAGATTTGTTATTGTAATGCAATATGTTAAAATTCTTGTTTCTGAGAGTGACTCTTTGTTCTCTTTTTTTTTGGGGGGTTTTCTCCTGTTTTTAGGGATTAAAGTGATTCATGCATATATGATGTTATTGTCAGTTTATGAGTATATAGAAATAATCTAAGCAAGTTATGATAATATATTTTATATTTTGTTTGATATTATTATAATTGTGATACCAAATCTTAAAAATAATGCTTAAGCTAATGTGAACTCAAGGCCTAGCCTCTGACCACAAATTCTTGCCTACTCCGTTGACCTTACCTCTTTGTCTTGGCTTAATATTCTAATCCAAATCTTGCTCCCGATGCATTGGTTGGTCTAAAACAAATATTTTCATTCATAGATCTTGTAATTTGCATAAGGAAGTTAGGATGGTGTAACCTCGTACCTCATGTGAAAGGCCTTGGTAGTATAATTTTGGTCATGTTGTGTTGCCTAATTTTAGCATTTCTTATTGACAAGGCCCATATGGAGTTGTCTAGAGACGCAGGAATGATGATGGAGAATAAGCGGAATGTGTGCTCTGTCGAACAAAGTAGCATCAAACGGCACAAGTCTTATCTCTCTTTCAATTCCAAGGTCTTTCATCAATTTATTGGTCAAAATTTGTCTTCTGTCTTTGGTACAACATAGCCAACCAACAGATCTTTGTTCTCTGAATGGTAAAAACAGGAGAGGAAGGACAAAGTTGGAGAACGTATTTCAGCTCTTCAACAGATAGTTTCCCCTTATGGAAAGGTAACTTTTATTTGTTAAGCAAATCAAGAAGATCATTCATCTCTCAGCTCATAATACTTTTCGCTAAATCTTGTTATATCACAGACCGACACTGCATCAGTTCTGCTAGACGCGATGCATTACATAGAGTTTCTTCACGAACAAGTGAAGGTCTGACTGCAAATTTCTCTTCATTAAGTTCAATACCAAGAAAGCATTACCGGATAAAAACATCTGAGTTCTCCTCTTGTTTTTGTACAGGTACTAAGTGCTCCGTATCTACAAATGATACCTGATGCTACTCAGGTGAGCATGATCTTCAATCTTAATTTCTATTCTGCATCTGGCGGATCTGTACTTAGAACTTGAATTATGTATCACGTCTTTTATAACCAGGAAGAGGAGGAGCTGGAGCTGGAGCAGTACAGCCTGATAAACAGAGGATTGATTCTTGTTCCAATGGAGTATACAGTAGGAGTTGCTCAAAGCAACGGTGCTGATATATGGGCGCCTGTGAAGACTTGTCTATCTCCAGCTTTCAGTGTCACATCTCAATCACCCTTTAGATGACTCTTCCTTCACCTAAAAGAAGATGACCAATTGTTATTTATTATGATCGATATACATGAAGCTCATGATTGACGATGGCTGTTATTGTTTGACTGCTTAATGCATCCCCTTACTTGAACTTGCTCAGCAAATTATTAGTTAGTCATAATGTGTTTTTAATTAACTAATAGATCATAGTGGCTTGGCAGGGAAGGTCATCTTCTTCAGCATTACAGGGGATAACACTAACTTGCTGATGTAGGTTTGACCCATATACTGCAATAGATGTTTTCTTTATCTTCTTCCTAGAGAAAATCTGATTTGAGTTACAAGCAATCAGATTATCAACTCTGCAAATACAATATTAGCATTAGATAACTAAATTTGTAACGGAATTATAAAGATTGATGCTCAAATTCAGAAATTCCCTGAATGATCGAAGCCAAATTAGAAACAATTTCTCACCTGCAAGGACTGATTAATTCATAAAGACCGTTTTGTAGACTAACTTTTTTTTTTATTACCGTTGTTTGTTGTGATCAATTTCCATTTTTAAATCCCAAATTTATTAACCGAAAGACCTGAAGTTTCCTTTTTTTTTTTAATAAAAGTTTGATTGAGAGATTTCCTTTTTTGTTTTCGATAAAAAAGCGGAATTTCCTTTTTTTATAAACCGATATTTTCTGTTTCGTAACGGTAACTTTTTATTACCGTTCTTGTGACATAAAGTTTCTTTTTTTTTTAAATATATGTTTGTTTGAGAAATTTCCGTTTTTTTTTGGATAAAAAGCGAAATTTCCTTTTTTGAACCAAACCTTTCCTTATAAATATTCAATCTTATTCTCTGAATAATAAAAACAAACCGAATTTGACATCCCGTCTTTAGAATTTACTTTGGTCTGTTAGAGGTATTTTAGTTCAATCCGTTTTTACATAATATAAATTTAACACTTAAATTTCTTATTATTTTTATATTAGAAAATGTTTTTAACTATACAAAATATTTTTGTTTTTTTTTAAATGAAGTGTTAAATTTTATAATTGTAAAAACAAATCGAACTTGACATCTCGTCCTTAGAATTTACTTTGGTCCGTTAGAGATGTTTTGGTTCAATCCGTTTTTACATAGTATTTTTATTATTTTTTTAAAAACTAAACTTTCTTATTATTTTTATAATTAAAAACTAAACTTTCTTATTATTTTTATAATAATTTTTTTAAGTTTTTAACTATACAAAATATTTTTGTTTTTAAAAAAATTAAATATTAAATTTTAAAATTGTAAAAACAAACCGAACTTGACATCCCGTTTTTAGAATTTACTTTGATCCATTAGAGGTATTTTGGTTTAATCTGTTTTTATATAATATAAATTTAACACGTAAAAAAAATTAAGTGTTAAATTTCAAAACTATGAAAACAAAATGAATTTGACATAATTTTTTTTGATCTGTTAAAGGTGTTATAAATTCAATGCATTTTCACGTAAGGGTACTTGGACTTATTATGTAATATTAATGAAAAGTAATATTTATTCCAAAATTTGCCTACACTTTTTATAATCTTACCAAAACTATGCAGATACATCTTTCTAGATTTAAAATCCAAGGCGAGCTTCTTTCAGTGTTGAAGGAAAGAGCGTTGGTCTCCCTATTATACAGTCACCTTGAAATTGAGAAGACATAACAGAAGAAAAGTGATAGATTTTGCTAGTGATTGTACCAAATAACTAAGCACAAACTTTAGATTACCCTTTCATGAGAACATTGAATTATTGAATTGAAAGACATTACCAGTAAGATTATAAAGGTTCAGAACACAGAGACTATTGATGCCGAGGAACCCAAATAGCTTGGAGAAAGATAAGATAAGTCAGTCAGTGTTCAAACTATTAGATCATACAGTGGTCTGGCATATGTAAATGTGACAGGGAACATCTTCTTCTTCAGAAACTAACTTGCTGAAGCAGGCTTGACCTTCTCCCGCATATACTGCAGAAGATGTTCACGTTTCCAGTTGTCGATTCTGCAAAGCAAGAAACAGAGTGTCAGCAATTTGGTAGACTCGAGAGCCTGACCTAAACTCCTATGTTTAAGACTACTCCAGAGCAAATAAGGGCAAAGCAATTAACCTAATGGTTTCCTTATGTTCACCATCTTCATCAAGCATGATCAACTTGGGTGGTGAGTTGAAAATGTATTGAACTTTTACGCTAGGGAACTTTTCTTTCTCTTCTTCAATGAAACCAACAATTTCAGGATAGAAAACCAACTTTCTCAAACACACCTCTAATATAGCGCCGGAATACGTAATCTGCAATCGCAACAAAAAATGAAAATATGAACATCATCACTCTCTTTCTCTTCGTTTAATAAATAATGTTAGAGAAGATGTTTCTGTCTCCATCTAATCTTATTCCCACAGTTTCAAAAGCATTGAAAATTTCATGCCTAGTAATCATACCTTGCTCATGGAATCCTCAGAATCATCAGCGCAACATTTCAAGCAATCAGATACCAACTCTGCAAACATACATATATTAGCATAAATTCTGAAGAGAATGATCTAGCTCATAAATTCACTAAACTAAATGAATTATTCTCTTCTTGACACTTCAGATGACACTTACTATTGATTTCTTAGATTACCAGAAATATCTTAAGCAATCCTAATCCACAATTTATATTTCAGATCGGAAAAGTAAAACTGTGATAAACGAGATTCAGATCAAATGAAGCACGCATAGAAATCCTAAGAGGCAACGAACCTTGATCCTTAACGTATTCAGAGAGTGAGTGGCAATCGGAGCAGAGAGCAAGACCGGAAAACCCTAGATCTTCGCATTCTTTAGCGCTCAGCTGCTCTTTTGCTGAGATCGTCGATGCCAACATCAAAATCATCACCATCAGTTTCGCTGATGATACAACCATCGTCGACGACGCTCGAGCAATCTCTCTCATTCTCATCAACAGATCCAAGTCTTCCCAGATTCGACGCTGCTGTAATATTGTTGCTGATCCGACCCGGTCAATTCCGGTTTTAAGATATCAAGAAAACGCAATTGGTATTTGGTAGAGGACATCATCTCCGGTTTTATAATTAGAAAACCGGAAAAGTCTTAACCGACGACATTGGAAAGTGTTAAAAACCCAATTTTTGAAGAGCGTCTCTAAACCCCTAAAACCCTAAAATCAAAATTAGCTTCGAGAGAGACGATGGATCACATAGCAGCCGCGGAAGAGCAAATCGTATCGGAGAGGATTAGAAGAAAACTTGACGAAGTTAATACATCTGCTCAATCCCAACTCTCTCCTATTCAAGATCATATCAATTTCACCCTTCAGGTATATACAATCATATATCTTTTTGTAGCATTCCTGCTTCTCGTTTTCTAGGTGTATGTTTTGATTTTGGATTGGATGAACAGTTTACCAATTCTGATAAAATTTTCCTAAAAGCTGAAATTTCCCTTCAAGTATTGCACTTTTCTACTGAAGTTTTAACTTAGTTTCTGAGCTAAATTTTTGCTGCCGGATATGAAATTTTTGATACAATCTGTGTTGTTCAAAAAGCTATTTCGTTTAACATGTAAGTTTGGTCTCTAAAGAATTAGTCATCTTAAGTTCCTGAAACTAAAGACCTTATAGTTTTGATTATATATCTACAGCTATAAACCCAATTTTTGTGAAAGTGTATGGCTTTTGTAATATATTCGTACTAGTTATTTGAGTTTCTGTCAAGTTGATGTCCTCGTGAATAATCAAACCCTTGGAAAAATGATCAATTGCAGCAAGCTTATTTCAAATGTGCATACGAGTGCTTTGACAGAAGAAGGAATCAAGAGGAGATAGCCAATTGTGTTGAGCACTGCAGTGTTCCAGTTGTCAATGCCCAACAGCATTTCGAAGGCGAAATGGCTAAGTTTCAGGTAATGTGATTATTGTTACTCATAAAGCATATATTTTGCTATGTACTGAGAAACTTGCAATTGTAATTTGATGCAGGAAAGGATGAGCAGATCTCTCATGGTCTGTCAAGACAAATTTGAAGCTGCAAAGCTCCATCAGAACAGAGTTGATGCCGCGAAAGCTATGGAGAGTTGTGTGAACCACTCCATTGAGGATAATCTCAATGCATTGCCTCATATTGTGCAGAGAATGAAGACAGCATTCTCCATTGGCGACAAATAATCCTCTTGTTGGGAAAAAAGGGCATCTTTACTTTTGTCTTGCTAATCATATTCATGCCTTTTCATTATCTCTCA
The DNA here is from genome assembly GCA_028015245.1 of Cardamine occulta. Lineage (NCBI taxonomy): Eukaryota > Viridiplantae > Streptophyta > Magnoliopsida > Brassicales > Brassicaceae > Cardamine > Cardamine occulta. The sequence goes on along the minus strand of CM051362.1, from coordinate 3,741,327 downwards.
ATAGACCAAACACAATGGATGTCGGAGTCGGATAGTGGTTAAGTAAATCAGACGAAATGCTAAACATTTTTACTTCATATCAAGGTTTTAAAGATCTTGAACAAGCTTTTCACAATATGTGGTATGAAACATAAACAAATCAAGAGTTTCAAAACCGGATCTGTATTCAACTGAAAGAAGTAAAAACCTTGTTGAGACTTTCAATTGTCTGTTGTTGGTGATTGCTTGAGTCGAGATTCTGAGGATCGCACGAAGTTGCCAAAAACGTTTATTACCGTTTTTTGTTGTCATCTTATTTGATCTTGAAACCGAACCAAACCGGATTCGATTCTACCCGGCTTGACTTTTCGGTCTTCCAAGTCCAAAGTCGGATTTTGCTACAGAGATATAAAAAGAAAAATAATTAAAAAACAATCTATCACCATCTATATCGAATGGGTCTCCTTCCCGCCGTCGGAATTCCTTCGCCGGCGCTACCGCAAAATGTACCCTTCGTCACCCACAAAAATCACGCCAATCCAAAGATAAAGAAACTTAATCAATCTACCTCCGAAACCACTGTTTCATGGACTTCTCGTATTACTCTCCTCTCACGCAATGGTCGATTAGCGGAGGCAGCGAGGGAATTCTCCGGTATGAGACTCGCTGGCGTCGAACCTAACCACATCACTTTCATCGCTCTACTCTCTGGGTGTTCTGATTTTCCCTCCTTGGGCGATTTGCTTCATGGGTATGCTTGTAAACTTGGTCTTGATAAAACCCATGTCATGGTTGGCACCGCAATTATCGGAATGTACTCCAAACGCGGTCGTTTTAGGAAGGCTAGATTGATTTTCGATTACATGGAAGATAAAAATTCAGTTACTTGGAATACAATGATTGATGGGTACATGAGGAGTGGTCAAGTCGATACCGCTGTTAAGATGTTCGACGAAATGCCTAACAGAGACTTGATTTCTTGGACAGCTATGATTAATGGGTATGTTAAGAAAGGTTTTCACGAGGAAGCTTTGGCATGGTTCCGTGAGATGCAGATTTCTGGAGTAAAACCAGATTACGTCGCTATTATTGCTGCTCTTGCCGCTTGCACTAACCTTGGTGCTCTTTCGTTTGGATTATGGGTTCATCGTTATGTTATGAGTCAGGATTTCAAGAATAATGTCAGGGTGAGTAATACACTGATTGATTTGTATTGTCGATGCGGGTGTGTGGAGTTTGCTCGTGAAGTTTTTGACAAAATGGAGAAACGAACCGTTGTTTCATGGAATTCAGTCGTTGTTGGTTTTGCTGCTAATGGAAATGCGAATGAATCTTTAGTCTACTTCAGAAAAATGCAAGAAGAAGGGTTTAAACCTGATGCATTCACTTTCACCGGGGCGCTAACCGCTTGTAGCCATGTAGGTCTAGTTGAAGAAGGTCTTCGATGTTTCCAAACTATGAAACGGGATTACAGAATTTCTCCTCGAATTGAGCATTATGGATGCTTAGTGGATTTGTATAGTCGGGCTGGGAGATTGGAAGACGCTTTGAATGTGGTACAGAGCATGCCAATGAAGCCAAATGAAGTTGTGATTGGATCATTGCTTGCAGCTTGCAGAAATCATGGGAACAATACCGTCTTAGCAGAGAGGCTGGTGAAGCATCTTACTGACCTGAATGTGAAAAGCCATTCAAATTATGTGATTCTCTCGAATATGTATGCGGCTGATGGAAAATGGGAAGGAGCAAGTAAGATGAGAAGGAAGATGAAAGGTCTCGGTCTAAAGAAGCAGCCTGGGTTTAGTTCAATAGAGATTGATGATTATATGCATGTGTTCATGGCTGGTGACTGTGCCCATGTCGAGACCGCTTACATCCGCGAGGTCTTAGAGCTTATTTCTTCTGATTCGCGATTACAGGGCTGTGTATTTGAAACTCTTGCTGGTGATCTCCTCAATGATTGAAATTCAGGGACTTTCTCATCCCAATCACTGAGCTTGATATTATACATGTGATATTGATTCAGAGTAAGTGACGATGCATCCAGCAGCTCAAGATGGTTGACTTCAAAGAAGCCTCATCGTGGTCTTAGAGATGCTGAATTCTAGATTTAACCTCACTACATAGCCATTGTTACTTGTATTGAGTAATAACTGGATTGAGTAAAGATTCGGATGTATATCGCTATCTAAACCTAATGAATAGAGGCCACACAATGATATGTTGTCCAAGCTCTCTTACCTCGGTGGCCATCTCGTCATGCTAATATGGTAAACCTGAATCCGTGTGCATTCTTCTGTCTCTGGTCATTATGGTTACTGTCAGTTTCGTAAAGAATTCAATAATTCCCACATTTACAATACTTTGTTGTTCTATTTACCTAGCACTAGCAGTGATCATAGCACAGGATTGATGCGGCGAAAGATATAGGCAACAAAACCTGCTAGGTTGATAATGTAAAGATAGTGTTGTTCTAGGTACATCCGGTATATTGTTACTGTTGTATCATAAAGGTTAAATTATCTTTGACGCTTATTTGTAGCACATCTGTTTATTCATAGAAGCATTTTGCATATTTAAGCATGCATAATCGGCAGAATAATATTTAGCATACAAACACTTTCAACCCAAAACAATTTTTGACTCCATATCCTCTGCATTGCTCGTATCGATTTTGGGTTGAACTGTTTTAGGCTGGAGATAAACACCGATGTATTGTAGTCCCGAGGCATCGTAAGCTCCATGGAAACCGGCAAACTGAGGAGATTTTCCCAGTTTAAACGCAAATTTTTCATAGCTGGAAGCAGAGGTGCCAAAAAGACCGTACTCGCAAGTGTTGGTAGTGAATTTGAGAGACCTTATGTGAGGATTGCTAGCTTCATACTTGTAATACTCTCCACTTATACCAGTTATGTACTCATGCGGATAGTTAAGCTCTATCTGCTGGGTCCAAATCACATAGTATTTAGTTATAAACTTGTAACCATGTTTATGAATCAAGATGTTATATATTGTAAATTAATAATAATGAGACTTACGACGTCAAACATGTTGCCGGTGAAAGGGCCGTGACGGTTGGATAAGACGAGCTTGCCGTCGATGACGAACTGGAATTGGATAGACATAATTCCTGAGACACCATGAGATAGAAAAATCTGAGATAAGAAGCCATCGTGAGATCCTTCGTCCCAGTTTACAATTGTAGTGCTTCTAGCGTCATGCTTCCCTACTGGACCTATCTTCATCTTCCCTTCCATTCTTTCTTCTACCATCAAAAACCTTTAGCTTTTTATTGGTTGCATAATAAAAATAGGATAACGTTAAGTTAAATATAAACATTTAGAAATATCATACTTGTCTAAGTTTTGAAGCCTCAGATTGGAATATTCCTATCCAATCTTGTATAACTTCATCTAACGATTCATTGTTTTCTACGATAATGTTCTTATTTTGACGCTCGGATTGGAATATATTCGTCTCCAATCTTGCATAGCTTAATCTAGTCTATTCCTTTCTTTCATTTGCTTTTGCGAAAAATGGCTACTCAATTTTTAATATAGAAGCAATTCTTGATTATTTAGTGTGTTTTTTTTTTCGGAATCTTTTCAAATTTCATTATGAATTATATAGTTGGTATCATGTTTTAAATGACAAGAATTAGTATCTGTATAATACTTTCTTGTACACCATTTGTGTATTCCAATTCAAAATCTCTAATGATGTTAATCCCCTTATAAGTGTTTATATAGAGATTCTTTTGAATTGTATCGAGCTTATCCCAAAAACATCTACTGATATAAAATAATTCTGCGATCACTATGGTCCAAATATTGAGGACTCTTGGAATGTATATATCTTCCATGCTGGACAGAGTTTGTAATTTAGGATTCTTAGATGATCATAAAAATTGAGACGATTATATGCATACTGCACGTGTATAAATATAGACACACGCTCAAATAATTTTATTCAGAGAAACATACAAGGTTTAGAATAGAAACATATTCGATTTAACACAAAACAATCTTGGACTCTGTTTCCTCTGCATTGCTTGTACCGGTTTTAGGTTTAACAATCGTTTGTTGAAGATAAACACCGATATTTTGTAGCCCCGTGGCGTCGTATGTCCCGTAGAAACCGCCGAATTGACGAAAGTTCCCTAATTTGAAAATGAAGGTATCACCGGAATATGATCTCGAGATGCCAAAAGGACCATACACATTAGTGTTGGTAGCAAATTTGAGAGTCTTCATGTAAGGGTCGCTACTGTATTTGTAATACGCTCCACTGATTCCTGTTATGTACTCATGTGAGCAGTTTAAAAATATCTGCATGGCCCAAATCCACATTTTTAATTAGTAGTCACCGATAAAGATAAAGTGGAGTACCCTGTATGACCTACATAACAATGTTCGTGGGATCAATGATATAAGTACATTAAGTTGTAACTAAATTTCGAACCTAGTTGTTAGTATGAATAGAAAATGGATAAACTTTTAAAATAGATCATATTTTTACTTACGACGTCAAACATGCTGCCAGTATGCTGACCGTGTGGGTCGGATAAAACGGATTTGTCGTGGAGCATGAACTGGAATTGAATAGAGTAAATTCCGTCGGAACAATGAGATAAAAATATCTGAGAGATGATTCCATTGTGACTTCCCTCGTCCCAATTCACCATTTTGTTTTTTTTCTTAAGGATGTTTACCCTCTCAATTTGAGGATTAGTCATGATTTAGTGACTTATAAGATTATATTTCGAGGACAATCGTGTTACATTTTGAATTATTCCAATCTTGCATAACAATTTATTCTTTACTTTCCATTTGTTTTGTTCCATGCCTATCTGTCATTCACGGTAATGAGTGATTTTAATACGTTAAATATAATATAATATTTACACTTACCCTAAAATTAAATTAGACCGAGCAGTCCCAATCTCAGGCCGAGACCGAGTCAACTCGCTAGATGGCTCGATCTGTCCCGTAGGAAAAAACCAGTGCTTTATTTTCCTCATCTCCGGTCTCGGCTGTCGATCTCTGTAAGCTTCAATTTGTTGTAGATTCGATCGTCCATGGCTGGAGTTATGCAAAAGTTCCTCCTTGTGTCAATTTTCATGTGGATTCTTCCTACTGCCATATTATATGGTTTAAACAACAATTTCTTTCCTGGTAAGAAGAGGATATGATTTTTCCTTGGGTTTTGATTGCGTTGCTCTCCAATTTTGATTCCTTTAGTTTCATCTGTTGTATATTCATTCAAATACTGTTGTGTGTATGAAATTGAAGATCATAAATGTATCCAGTTTTTTATATTTGTTATCTACCATTTATCTTAACTCAATGAAGCCAAACTTACGCATGTGTTTTTTACTTAGATGCATTTGTCAATTATATCTTCTTGTCATATTTGTGATTCTGCCTTTTAGCTCTAGCTCCATCGTGTTTCTAGGGGTTTCTCTATTTGTTTACTTTCTACTTTCAAGGTTTGATGTAGTGGGATCATAGATTACATCTTTTTTTAAGTCTGTACATGACTGAATTCACCAAATTATGCAATGCACTCTGTGGCAGAGAAGCTGTTAGATTCCACAGGAGACCACCTTTTTGATTGCTTAAATTTGAGAAAGAGGAAGCAAATACTTGGAATCTTTAGTTTCTACAAACACTCTTTCATGAGACCACTTTAATTGTCCCTTTTACTTGCTTATGGTGGTAGTTTAAGAGATTTTCTTTTCTACAACTTTTCATAACTGCAAACTTCTTTAATAACAACTTAACTCTTCTATGTAGGATTGGGTCCAAGTACATATTTGTTCACTTTCATATATATGATGTAGTGGTTTGTTTCATTCCTTTGGCGTCCTGTGTCCCACAAAGTTGTCTGGTTCAGCTGGTTCAGTGTTATTATAAGTTGAACTCTATGCTCATTCTAACTCTGGTTTAATTAAATCTCGGACAGGTTCAACAACATTGTCTCCTCATTCTCTAACCCTGCTGAGTGGATTTCTTGCTGTGGTATCAGTGAACGTAATGATTGTCTTCTACATCTGTATGGCCCTGAAAAAACCTGCAGATAAACACAAACCAGACCCTGCATTTCTTGCTGAGGCCAAAGATAGTGTAAGCAAATTGACATCAGGAACCAGCAGCAGTGAGGATCCTGCCCTAAAGAAACAAGATTGAGAGATATCTTAATCCAATTTTGAAACGAAGAGGTTGCATCTGGATTATCGATATGGATTGTTGTTGTTATGTTTATCTTGCAGGAATTCAGGTGTAGGTTTTTTTAAGCTCAGCAGCTGAAAATGCCTTTTGTGTAAGGTTAGCAGAGAGAGAGAGACAAGAGCCTAATGTTATAAACATTATTGTATTCATAGTTTCATACTATAAGTCCTCTTAATTCTAGGAAAAATAGTCCCTTGCCATTTTATCTTTACGTAATTCGTAAACTGAATTTTTCCAAACATAAATGGCTAAGAAAAACGTTTTGTAACTTTTAATGTTCGGAAAATAAGTAAAAAAAATCTTAGGAAATGGCTAATTGATTATTATAAATCAGAAATAAATAAAAAATTAAGTATAAATATTAATTTTATAAAAAAAGCATAGGAAAAAAGCGGTTCTCATATTTTTTCTTCGGAGGTTGTGAAAGAATCGCCAGATCCTCGCTTCTCTTGCAATCGTCAACTACGGTAACTCTCTATCATCTCCCTCTCCTTCTCTGCTTTGAATTCGAGATTCTAACTCCAAGATTACGTTTTCAAGGATTTTGTAATCTTTCGGGGATTTCGTCTTTTTGACCCAAAATAAATAAATTATTAAAAAGATTGCAAATTTCTGCTGCTGCTACTACATAGGATGAGGAGGAAGAGAATCCCATATAGAATATTTTGCTTTACTGAATTTTTCGTCTTCTTAATGCAAAATTTTGATTTTGGTCTTCTTGAGCTTAACTTGGGTTGACACTAGTTTACTGTTTAAAGATTTATTATTTGATTGAAGAAGAGGGAATTAAGGATTAATTCTCTAGATAAGAAGACAAATTTGAATCTTTTAAGCTGTTATATGTGTCTCTGCCTTGAGATATGAGAATCACATGTCACTTTATGTTCTTGAAACGAGTTAGTTGTTTTGAATGTTAAGTATGAGATCATGTGTGCCATTGGAAGAAATCAAAACTCTATTTCTCACTTAAGCTTGTTGAAAATTTACTGTGAAATTTGGATACTTTCTAGATATAAGCTCGAAAATTGTTAGGGGAGATGTTATAAGCTGCTTCTTTATGCCTTCTCTGAGACTGTCTTTGACATATATGGTACCTTTTTCCTCTGCCAATCAGATCTCAAACTACAGTTACCAAGATGGTGTACGAAATTAATGAACAAAAGAGTAATTATTTCTTCACAAATATACTTTCTGTGAATACCTCTTACTGATTATACTTCATTTTTGTTTGTCTTATTGCATCCATTTCTTGAACTTTTGCAGAAGTTGGGTTGGGCCTCATTGGTTTTGGTTTATCCTTTACGTTTCTTGGTGTCATCTTGTACTTCGATAGAGGTTTACTCGCTCTAGGCAATGTGAGAGTTCCTTTGCTATTTCTAAGCTTTTCTAGATATTCCAACATCAGTCTACTAAAGGGTCCAACATTTGAATCTCACCTGGATTTGTGTTCAGTTATTTTGGTTGATAGGTGTTGGCCTTTTACTTGGTTGGCAGTCAACTTGGAGAGTATTTTCCAATGTTAATAACTTGCGGGTACGCATAGAACTAATGCTAATCTCTGTTAATTGTTTCTCTTGATGAACTTTTCGTAGTGAGTCTCGTGACATAGTATCAATTTGTTTTTTTCTCACTCTGCAGGGCACGGTCTGTTTTATCCTTGGACTCTTTCTCATATTTGTACGTTGGCCTATCATCGGCATTACCTTGGAGATATACGGTGTCATTGTTCTATTCGGGTGAGAGCATTTTTCTTTGCTTACAGATTGATTATGATTGAATTTTACTTCATTCAGCTTCGCGCTTAAAGAATTAGCTTGTTCCTGCGTCTAACTTACGCTCACGTGTACTATCTTTGCAGCGGATTTTGGTCAACCGTAAAGGCATTCCTTTCCCAGATTCCTTTTGTTGGATGGATAATACAGTATCCACTCATGGTAAGTAATTCTCAACAACACTTCACATGTCCTCTAACTCTCCTTCCTTTAGTTTCCGAACATTCAGACTTAGCTTACTGTGGCGGACTTGTTCTTGAACAAAACCTTTTACTCCTGCCTTAACGCGTTCTGTCCTTTGTCGTTGCTAAGTTAGCCTCTCTCGGAAATGGATAGATCCAATAGAGTTGTCCTGAAATGTAGTTTGTACAGTATATCGGGATCAGCATAAAATGATTTAGAGCTATGAACAGTTAGGATTTGCGTTATCTTGCTATGTCTTTATTTTTGTTTTGGTATGATTTTTTTTTATTTTTTGTGCAGGTTCTTGAGCAACTTATACGAGGTTCTCGTTGAACAAGATCCATCTCAATCTCATTGCTCTTCAGCCTCTTCACCACATTAGCGTCTTCACCAGTTAGGATTCGTTTTTTTTTTTCAAGAAACAGAATCAAGTGCTTTTGCTTTCCTCTTTTTTTGGACATGACAGATAATTTGCTCTGTTTTGTCTTTTAACCTTTTGCTCTGTTTCACATTTCTAATTTCTTTTATACATCCCGAAAGTTGTATAAATCCCTTAAAAATGTTTATCTTATCGTTAAACAAATATTTGCAACAATAACTCCAATCTTGAGCCAACTCATACTTCATTCATATAACGTGGGAATAAATAAGATAGTTTCGTAACGAATTTAATTAAAACGAACGAATTAAAAGTGGTTCCGTTTTATTTGTATGTGTATTTTTTAATTTCGTACAAACAATAGTTTCCGAAAGTGTCAGCAAAGATCAAATTGTTTTCTGATTTATCTCCTCGTAAGAATCAGACATATCTAAAAAAAATCGCCAGAGGATCGAGTGCGGATTTTTCTCGGAGAGATGTCTCTTCGTTCTTTCGTGGTCGGCGAGACATTGACCTAAACCCGCTTAATTTCCGACCACGATTAACGAATCAAGAAAACCCAGAGACACACAAAATCACATCAGTCGGCGTTAAGAGGGGGAATAAAAACAAAATCATGTGGATTTCGAGGTTGAAGAGAGTTAGAAGAACGATTATGGTTCTGGGTGTTGCTAATGTGGCCGTGATTGTTTCCGGCGGTGTTCTGACTCTCGTTTCTTACCCAGATTGTGACAGCGCCGGACAACTATTTCCCCTTTTCGCCGTTTGTTTTGCCGCCGCTGTCAAACTTGCCGCCATGGTTAAGGTTGGCACTACCCAGGAACTTATGGCTATAACCATTATGGATTCTCCTACTCAGAACAGCCTCCAAAGAAAGGTTTCCACTTTTTTTCCGTTTTCACTCTCTCCAATTGTGAATTTCGTTCAAAAACCAAGTCTTTTCAAGGATGAAGAATGTTATGAGAATCGAGTGGTCCATAGAAGTGTAGTATTGTGTAGCCAACAGAATTGGTTCTGAGATTATGCATTTATTTCTGAGTTTGTTTAGTTTATGTTTTGTGGCTCATTTACTTTACTTTTCTTAATCTGGATTTGCAGTTGAAGTATAAGACCTGGCTTTGGTGGACTCGGTTTGCTGTGGTAATTACTGTATTGCAATTTATTGGTGCAACTTACCTTATGTTCCGTGTGGCCAAATTTGTTTCCCGTGATGGAATGCCAAGCAATTGCGTTTTAGGTAAACTAAGACACAATTTACATTAATTTGGTTGTCTAAAGTCAAGTACTTGGGGCTGTTAAAATCTTGATGGGGTTGAACATGGCATATCTATCTTCCCTCCTTGTTGAATAATTTATCTGTAGTTCAACTATCTAGCTGTGTAATATTATCTATGCCCTTTTTTTGCTTAAAAATCTTTCTAGTGACTTCCTTGCTCAGGGTTATCTTTAGACACTCGTGGATGGAAGCAAACGCTGCAGGTTGCCTTCTTGATCACAGTTTGTTTCGTTGCGCTGGCACAATGCTTCACGGGATCAGATATTTTGCAATGGCGGTCTTTCTATGCAACCCAAGATGATGCCTGGAAAGCTCACTACCAAGAAGTATTTGACCATGGAATTCGTGAAGTTTTGTGCTGTCTTGGACGTCGTGAATATATGTAAGTTTTGTTTTCTTGATTTAATACTCATTTTATTAATATTCCTTTGTCTTGCTATGTAATCCTAGTCTGTGAACCTTATCTAATCTTGTCTATCCAGGCCTTGCACTGTTGCAGAGTAATAGCCAGTTTCCTGAAGCATATGAGGACTGTATGGAAGCTCCAGCATTTCATCTTCAGGAGGCTGCTATGTTGCATAAATTTGCAGAAGCTGCTTATACTGTACGTTTGAACAACACAGGCTCTAACGGTCATCTTTAAATGGTCATATCTCTTACCTATGTGTGTGGCATTGTGCAGGGGCCACTGCTTGATGTTGGGAGAAATCCTGCATTATTCTTATGCACATGGATTTGTAGGCGAGGGATTTTAACACCTTGGGGCCGTAAATGGTATACTATACCTGGTTAGCTCTTTGAAGAAACTCAACTTGTTTCTTTGAAGTTTATTCTTTCCAGTTTCCATGCTTTCCATTGTCTGATCTTGATACGGACAAATTGGTATGATATCAATGTAAGAAGTTTCCTTGCAATTATTCCCAGGCGGCCTAAACTTGATGGCGATAATTGGTGGCGAGGTCATGCAGCTGCTTTCCTTAAGTTCATAAATTTTCCTGCTCATGTTCTTCGAAGAGGTCGAATTTGTAGGGTAAGTTTGTTCCCCTAATCTTATGTTCCTACATTAAGAATGCTAATGGATTCATATTAACGGTGTGCCCCCATTATATATGGTTCCACGACCAAAGCAAGCTATGGCAGAAAAATCTTGTATGCCTTGTTTAATCTTATGGTCTGACACAATTACTGGAAATGGATTCAAGTAAATTTGTTGTTTGTTTTTTGAAGAAAGCAATATGCTTATCGAAGTTGTTTGATATGTTTATCATCAATGCATCAGAATCTTTTTCATCAATTCGTGTAATTATTTTGTTGTGGTAGGAAAAATGTAAAGCAACATACTTCGTTGTAGTCTTACATTATCTTAGATGTGTTGTAATTGCTGTTCGAGGAACTGAGACAGCTGAAGACCTCATAACTGATGGTTTAGGCCGTGCGTGTTCACTAACTGCTGAAGACCTGGATGGGATAAAAAAGTCAGTCTCTATCTCTTTCTTAGAAACAATAATTGTGCTTGTGCATTTGGATCCGACATAAAATAATTATAAATTGCACAAGTTAACTTATTATGAGTTCATGAGTAAACCAAAATATCTGCATCTCACTTAGCATAACTCAAGTCTTCAATATCTGATGTTTCAAGTCACGTTCTCTTTCATTCTTCTGAACTATGTTGAGAACTCACTACTCCGCATCCATCAGTAGTAATGATTCTCATTTTTTCTGTTCATGTGTTTTTTTTCTGTCAGTCATGTTCATGATATGGATCCATCTCGTAAACACTACGGGCATTCGGGAATAGTAGAAGCTGCAAGAGATCTATTTATGCAAATAGAAGGAGACCCTAAATTTGGAGGTAAGAGTTAAGCTATAACTGTTTACTTGGTGTTATACCTTTGCGATATGTGTTAATAAATTGCCACAATACAAACTTTCTCTAAGCTATTATACAAACAAATATGCAGAGTCAGGATCTATTGGGTTCTTGTCCTCATTGATTGGTGATGGATGTGAATGTGATGGCTACAGCATTCGCATCGTTGGGCATTCTTTAGGAGGTGCTATCGCCTCGTTACTGGGACTTAGAGTATGTTCTCTATTAACAAAAGTTTACTTGCCTTTCTTCAGTTTCATTTCTGATTTTTTTCCCTTTCTTTTTGGCGGGTAGCTTCGTTGCAGATTCCCGAACCTATATGTATATGCGTATGGATCCCTCCCATGTGTAGATTCAGATGTGGCAGATGCATGTTCAGAATTTGTTACAAGGTAGATAGATTTTTGAATCATACTGATTTTAATGGTTTGGATTTAAGCACTCATTTTTTAGGCCCTTGATGCAATTCTCAACAGCATTGTACTTGATAACGAGTTCTCATCACGACTCTCGTATGGATCAATCCGCCGGCTCCAAGTAGCAGCAATCAAAGTACTGTCTCAAGACCCAAAAGCTGACACGGCACTCATTTTCAGACTCGCACGCCGGTTTTTGTCAGCAAGCAAACGCCAACAAGAAACTTCTGGAGAAGCAATACCATCAATAATTGGTACAACTTTTATTTCAGTCTGATACTAAATCGTTTAGTAATCCATCAAGAAAGATTACTTAATCAGAAATGTTGGCTTCTTTTTCATTTTTTCAATGGTGAGTTGACGATTCACCGGAAAGCCTCCAGCAAGAACATCCAATTTACCCTATGTGGGAAGAATCTGAAGCACAAATGCAGCTAGATGAGGAAGAGTTTATAAACCCGTTTCACGATCTGGCCTCAGAGGATAATCCCGTGACTCAGTTTATGGAAACAGTGCCAACAAAAGAAGGTGATGATGAAGCTCCCGAGATGTTCTTGCCCGGTTTAGTCATTCATATCGTACCCGAAGGAAACAACATGAGCGTGCTGATATGGCGAGGATGGACAATCTGTGATGTGAAAGATGGTTACAAAGCCTATGTTACAAACAGAGAGAGCTTCAAAGAAATTATGGTTTCTCAATCAATGTTCCTTGATCATCTTCCTTGGAGGTAACTCTCTAATATACAAGTTTGATTTTTTAAGTAAAACTCTCTGAATCTTAGCAGCTTACTGCAATTCTTTTTGACTCCAGATGTAGACACGCGATGCAGAAGGTTCTAGAATCTCGGAATCTCTTCTTTGATCTGACAAGTGAAGCTGATATAGTATGACACTAGACATGAACAGGTTTCTCTAAACTTGGATTAAACAACAATTTGTGCATATGTTCCTATTGAAACATCAAACAACATAATGAATGAACTTCAAATATGAAATATGTTTTTTTATTTTTTTGCGGAGGCCACTAAGATGCTAGGACAAGGGATTGAACCCTTTGACTTGTTAGGACAAATTACAAGTATAAACTAATATTGTCGGCTGGTCGTTATTATAGAATTGTTTTCAAAGTTAAATAGAATCATCTTCAAGAAGAACCCTCGCTGCATCTTCCGTGAAGAGAATACTTGTCTCTCAATCTTTAAAATTGAGGAAAAAGATGAATAAAAATCGAACCACATTTGGCTGCTAACACTAACAGCCTAACTCTTGAATGAGTTATACGAACAAAGAGAGCAGAAAAGCAAAGTAATATTCAAAAAAAGGTATTGTTTTTGACTATAATCAAAATTCTTATTTGAAAACCTTTGGTCAAAGCTATCACTTCGCAAAAAATTTACGTAAAATTCCATGATCATGCGCATGTTATTGAGTAAACGAATATATTCATTGCATAACACTAAAATTGTTTGTTAGTTTTCATAATTTACTCTAGTTGTGATAATTTTATTGTTAAAAGTATTTTTTGATACAAAATTAAGAAGCTAACATCTCAAGTTGCATAGAGGATGCTCTTGAAAATTCATTACTCTTTTAATTGGGAATCATTTGATAATTATTCCTTTGCATAATATTGAAAATTAAAAGTTGAATAGAAGAGAAGCTGAGTATTTGGACTCTATGGACTCTGGAGGCTCTTCTCCTCATTAACCGAAAGATTTTTCATTTTTTGAATTTCTTTATCCTAAATTAGACAGTCTTCTACTAAATTATACAGTATATATCTCAAGATGGCTGGTCAAGTCTCATGAATGTTTCCTTTTTTGAAATTCAAATTAAGAACCCAAGTGCTGGTGGTATGATCTAACACGAGAATCACCAAATATTATATCATGAGACCTTTTCACAAAAAGCATTATACTTGAAATTTTACAATAAAATTTAAAGTTGTTTTAAATTGATCATTTAGACCCGCCTGTTTAACATTACATGGCATTATTATTGACTTCTCCAGTTTAAATATCATTCTTTAGTTTTTTTAGTCGTCAAACAGTTCTTTGTATAATCCGATTGCAAATTATAAGAGTATATATATATATATATATATATATATATATATATATTCATTTACGATATATGTTAAACAATCAAATGGTCGAATTGTGGATGAATGTTATTTCTGTAAGTTAATAGTGGATCGGGAAAACAATAAGTGAGTGTAAAATTTTATAATTATATTTATTTATGTAGGCGTAATTTTTATATATATATATATATAGGCGTATATTACTTCTCACGAATATGATTATTTTTGTTTTTACGCAAGAATAAAGATTACGTACGTAGTTATTTTATGTAAATAGATAAATAACGAATCACAAATAAGGCGAACATATAAAAAAATGTATACATTCATCATGTCCCAAAAGAATATCTTTGACTCGCACTTTTCCGCCCAGAAGTGTGTATCATGGATTTTACCCCTATCTTTTTAAATAGTCTGCTTTTTGTCCTTAATTATAATAGTTTATCTACAGAAATATAAGAAGACAACTTTTTTTTAGTACAGTCAAATTGCTAAATAGCGACTTAGATGTAAAAAATCTAAATTTCATCTCTTTAACCAAAAAAAAAATCATATCCAATGGCCTCATAAATTTTTATATATTCATCATTTGTTAATAGAAATATAACAGCTTGTCACTTACCTAAATAAAATCCTATTTTGCTATTTCAAAAATTTGTAATTTAAGATTAAAAAAAAAAATATGTACTGCAGTAGTTTTTTATTTGTTTTTGTTAAAAGGGTTACCTACTGCAGTAGTTTCGTACCTATTTGAAATTGATTGGGTTTGAATATAAAAGAAATAATCGAATTAAAATTAAGTAACAAATAAAAACAAAAAGTTGGATTTGGATTTGATCGTTGTTTTGTTTGGTTTTTCATATAGAAAAAAAACATAATAAATTGTGAAAAGCAAAATTAACCAAAAAAAAAAGAAGTTGAGTGTTCCACAGAGGAAGGAAAAAAGTCAAATAAGGAACAAAGCAAAACTGAAAAACTTCACCTGTAGCTTTTCAGTCTCTGTCTCGCTGCTAAATTCCTAACATTTCCAAATTCTAAGTCAAACTCATTTCCTTGCCGCGTAAATTCTTCTTTGTTAGTGCCAAAAAATAACACTCTTTTCTTGGGTTTTTCCCCTATTTTTCATTGGTTCTTTTGTTTTTGAGAAAATGTTGTAGAAACCAAAGCGTACAGACACTTCGTTGACAATAGAGAGAATGTCTTTCAAAATATAACAAATAATTGTTGAAGCGTGGTTACTTTTGTTCATTGACAAGTCTTGTTTTTGAAGAACAAACAAAAAAAAAATTACTTTCTGAAACTGTCATAAATAATAACATTGCACGATAAAGAAAAATGTCATATATAATGCAATATATTTTTCTTTCTTTCTACTTAAACAATTTACAATCATATATAAAAGATTGTCAACCTCATGATGGTAAAAAAAAAATGTCAACCTCGCTTGGAGAATGTCAATATATATTATATTATTGAGATATAATTAGAACTTTAGCTAAGGTGGTGAAGTCCTCGACTGACACCGTGGTCCGTACGTGTTTCTTTTTTTTGGATACTAAATTTTCCGATGAACCTATGCTTTCACATGACACGCGTAAACATAAGTTATGTGTCTGTGTGTGTTTAAACGTCACTCACTATAGAGATTAGAGACAACCATAATTCTCTTCTTCTTTAAATTTCACTCACTATAAAAAGAAAGCATCACATGTTTATAGCTGGCCTTATATATTTCAGACTTTTCAGTTGCCATATATATAGATTAGAATCAGTCGTTCAATCAATTTTTTTTTCTTAATAATGAATTGATGAAGGATCAAATAAGTGGTTTCAAAGCTATTGCTAAATTGCTTCTATTGCCACCAACGTAAAATGTATGAAATATTGGCCATGAACTTTCGTCATTGATGACGATATAATGTAACGATTGTTTTCCAATAAACAAAAGTTCACACATTATTTATATAAATAAACAAAAAAATCCATGTTGGATTTTTTTTTTTTTTTGAATCTAATTTTTGTTTTGAATAAAGGTCAAACCTTTTTAAAACATGTTTGTGTAATGACTTAAAATGTATTAGAAGTAATGTTGACTAACATATGGTTATTCGAATATATACTTGGATAATTCGTGGGTAATCTATTAAAGGGATAAGCAAATGGATTTTATATAAATTGATATGCCACTGATTTAACATATTTATCATTTAGAATGAATTTGAAATAACATATCAAATGGCGATCCAGCAATTTACTTAGGTTTTCGACAATTTTCTATTGCAGTTGAGTTACTAATAAAAATCGATTTATATTCAAATAGAAATATCTAATTATCAAAAATGACAATACACCTATTTACAGCCTCTATAAATGAATGATTTTCTTTGGTACGTAGCAAGCCAACAGTTACTGTAGGGGTAGGATTTTTTATGTTAGTATAGCGTTCGGATTTAAATATCCACAAAACAAAAACTTGTGAAAAAAAAAAATCCCAAAACGAAAAAGTAAAAACGTTAACCCAGAGAACACATACGATATAGCGTTAGGATTTTGACCTTAGAAAACCCCACTTACCTCTCTCTTGCCTTTTATTCTCTTCATTTTTATTCTTTTTTTTTGTCAGCTTTAGTCACACATTTTTGTTATGTGTTACATTGGTGTGTTTCTTTTAAAAAGAAAGATTTCAGTTTTTTTTTTTAATTTTCTATAAAGAAAGATTTTAGTTTTGTTACTTTTACGTACCTATTATAAAAAATTATAATATTCTATTTGTAATTATAAATAATGTTTAGTAAATGTAACTATAAATATGTTAGTTTTGTATCTATTTCTAGTACATTATATATATATATATATATTAAGTAGGTATTTTAATTTTATAATTAAAATCTCAAAATAGATTTACTCCCAATCTGATTTTCTTGAAGATTTTTTACCACCACATAGCTTGACTTAAACTCAATGTTTTCAAGTCCAACCCGACCCGGCCGGTCCGACCCGACCCGGCCGGTTCGACCGGTTAATTCGGGATCCGGACACTACTCCGGTTCAGATTTAGAATTAAAATCCGCCAATAATAAAACTGAAAAAATCCGAAAAAATGCCATTAATCCGCCATCCAGCGGGTTCAATTGGTCCACCAGATTACGGGTCAAGATTATTTTTTTTAATATTTAAAATTTTTGATTTTAAAACTCTTTTCATTCAAATAAAATGTTTGATTTTGAGAATAAAATAGTATTTTACACTTATTTTTATAACTTTGTAGTTTTTAAAACGCATACATATGATTTGTTGTTTTGATGTTTAATTATTTCATTCTTGTCATTGGCGATTTTATACTATTTTAGTAGGCTTCACTTTTAGTTTAAATTTGATTGAATTACTTTAATATTATTGTTATATCTTTTATGTTTTTATCAAACATTGTGTTACTTTTTCACTATTCTAATATTGTTAGTCTTTTATTCTTAATTTCATAAAATAATATTTAGAAATATTGTAAAGTATAGAATAGAAGCATGAGGCATGAACAGAAACTATAAGATTAATAGAAAAAATGTTTAATTAATTCGAACCGACCACATAAAATATTAATACTTGTCTCCCAACTAATGAATATTATTATTAAAACTTGTACCAACGATAACTTTTTGAATATTTAATTTCTCAGTCAATACTCGCCGAACATATGTAGCTTTTTCTCTCTCTGTGATCTCCATTCACATTTTCACTCTATAAATATGCCTCTCACTCATTGTCTCTCTTTATACTTCACCCAACTTCTCTTAATTTGTCTCTCTATCTCTCAACACTGTCCTCCATAAATGGCGGCCAAAGTCTTCACTCCAAACCCTATTTATTCTCCTTTTCTAATTACAGACAAAACTCCTCAACAAAAACACAATCTTGGCCATTTCTATCTCTCCAAGAACACCTCTAAAAGACGTGTAGTCTCTTCTTCTATAATGGCCCCGCCGATTCCATCTTCTCCGCTTGCTCCTCCTTCTTCTTCTCTGCTAGCTCCTCTTTCTCGATCACCGGCAGCAACTCTACCGTTGTCTCGTGTATGGAGAGAGATACAAGGAAGCAATAACTGGGACAATCTTATTGAACCTTTAAGCCCAATTCTCCAACAAGAGATCACTCGCTACGGGAACTTACTCTCGGCTTCTTACAAAGGGTTTGATTTAAACCCTGACTCCAAACGTTACTTGAACTGCAAGTATGGAAAAAAGAGCTTGCTTAAAGAATCCGGAATCCATGACCCTGATGGCTACCAAGTCACCAAGTATATCTACGCCACATCAGACATCAACATCAACCCTATCCAGAACGAGCCTAACCGTGCACGTTGGATCGGGTATGTAGCAGTTTCTTCTGATAATTCAGTGAAACGTTTGGGGAGGAGGGATATTGTGGTGACATTTCGTGGCACTGTGACCAACCCTGAGTGGCTGGCTAACTTAATGAGCTCGTTGACTCCGGCTAGGCTTGATCCCCATAACCCTCGTCCTGATGTCAAGGTCGAATCCGGGTTCTTGAGTTTATACACATCCGGTGAGAGCGAGAGCACGTTCGGGCTAGAAAGCTGCCGTGAGCAGCTTCTCTCCGAGATCTCGAAGCTTATGAACAAGCACAAAGGCGAGGAAATGAGCATCACGCTTGCGGGACATAGTATGGGGAGTTCTCTAGCTCAGCTTCTAGCTTATGACATAGCAGAGCTCGGTATGAACCAGAGAAGAGGCGAGAGAGCTGTTCCGGTGACTGTATTTTCGTTTGCGGGTCCTAGGGTTGGTAACTTGGGGTTCAAGGATCGGTGTGAGGAACTAGGAGTTAAAGTCTTGAGGATTACGAATATAAACGATCCAATCACGAAACTTCCCGGTTTCTTGTTCAATGAAAATTTCAGGGCTTTAGGTGGTGTTTACGAGCTTCCTTGGAGCTGTTCGTGCTATACTCACGTGGGAGTCGAACTTACCCTAGATTTCTTCGACGTTCAAAACATTTCTTGTGTCCATGACCTCGAGACTTACATTAATTTAGTAAACCGTCCGAGAAGCTCGAAATCGGCGGTTAATGAAGACAATTTTGGCGGCGAGTTTTTGAACAGAACAAGTGAGATGATGGTTGGTAAGGGACAACGTCGAGCGTTGCAGTTAAGAAACACAGCGACCAAAGCGGCATATCTACTTAGTTCTGTATCCAATCATTTGTTGTATTATAATATCTTTTACGTCTAGATTGATCCAAGCTAAACTTTTGGGTATTTTTTTCTTAAGATGGGACAAATAATTGTAATCCTATCTTTTACATATAGCAAGTACATAAATAGTTGTGTAATATGTTTTTGTATATGTATTCAAGACGGTCTGAAACTATTTTCCAGATTTGTTATGGTTTATGTTCTTTTCATTAAAGAACGCACTTTGATTACAATTAGGGGATAGAGCTATTTTCCGGATCAAAGATTAATTATCGCATCTGATCTCTCTGCAGGTATTATAATGTGTGAACAAAACATTGAGTTTTCTTTTCATTTTCTTTATGTTGTGTCCTCTTAGTTAGTACTTTTCTTATGTTTTTTTTTTTTTGCCTGCATCATTATTACTTGAATTGACTTAATACAAACTAGTCTCTCTATTCAAATTTACCGCGTTTAAATGATAATTCATGACATTCAGTTTCATGTATCTTCTTGTTCTTTCTTTTCAATCAAGATTTTTGGAATGAATATATTGATCTCGACATCTGGAGAGTCAATGTAAATTCACTTCAGCGGAGGAGTAAATTAATTTGGTTAATCTCATTTTATTCCTTTTTCTCACATTAAACAGTTGACCAACTACATAATGCATGTTTTTTTGGGTTGAAAACTTGAAATCATATTTAATTCATGAATAAAAGTGAATTTATGTGTTTTGCGAAAAAAAAAACTACTAAATATATGTGCATGATAAAGTAAATTTTCAGATATTTGAGAGAAACGTTGACTCTCAGACAAAGATTTGAACTGAGGGTGCGGCTAACAAGCACTACCTTTGGTTGACATAATTAGAAAAGCATAATACTAGAGGATAAGTCCCAGCAATTTGCATCTTAAAGGAAATTAACTATATGAATCTCCTAGAAGGCATATTAAAACATGAACTGGGAAAATGGTCGGTGCGTTCTTGATATAGTGTATTTTTATGGGTTTTAATACATAGTTTCACCCGATGATTCATTCCATTTACATAATAATATAGAACTTAGGTGCATATCATTGTATATTTGGCATTTGCATGTTTGCATTGTAGGTTTTGAAGTGGAATGGAGCTTAGGAACCAAAATCATGGAGCAAAAGGGTCAAAACATGAAATTGATGAAGACATGCGAATAAAAAGGACATTCGCAGCGGTCAAGACAGACCGAATAGGCACAGCGGTCATTCACAGCGGTTATGACAGACCGCTGGACCGGTTCAAGACTGCAATCAATTTTTTTTAACCAGACTTAACCAGAATTCATTTGTATTAAACCAGTTCGATTTTGACTACTATATATAGTCCTCAAAAACCTAATTAGAGGATTATGCTTTGTTTATGAAATTTTGTTTTAACCTTTTTGGGTTTTTTCATAAACTCTTTGAATGAGATTTCTTAATTCAAAGTAACAAATCTATTTATTTTCTTAAATCTTCATTCTACTCTTTACATATATTCATGATTATGCATCAATCAAACTAATTGATTAGTGTTTCTATGAATATTAGTGAGTAGTCTTTTTAGATGAATTTAGGGTTTAGTAATTGAGATGATTGATGGATTGTTGGTGATGTTTAGGGCTAGATTATATATTAGTCTTTCATTTAGGGTGATTATATTGCTAGATTAGACTAGAGATTATTAATCTAGATCATTTATATTTTCATGCCCACAAAATGTTTGTTAAAATGCTTGAATGAAACCTAAATGTGCATTTCATACTTTACCTATGAGAATAGTTGTCTAAGTTGATTTGTGGCTTGATAGAAACTTGTTATTAATGCTCAATGATCATTTTAATTGCTAATGAGAATTATTGTTGATTAAATGATTATTGAAAAGATTAATGTCATGAGAGTGAATTAGTCATATTGATTGATCATATAGCCTAAGACATTGCTCCTCATATGTTCATGCATCATCATACATTCATCATTTCCTCTTAATGCTATGTCATTCCCTAATCTCATTGTTTTTATCATTTGATTTTAAAACCGATTTTCTTCTTTCCCGCTTTTATTTGAATTTGTTTCTTTAACAAAAAATTTAATATTGTTTAGCTTGAAATAATGTTTGCATTCTTGGTGTGTTAGTTATGTTTCCTTGTGGATCGATACCTATTATACACTTCGTATAAGGGTTATTTGATAGTCTGGTTTACAAAATCCTCTTTATCAATTCTCTAATAATAGACCTTGAAGACTAAACGCCATGAAGAGAAAATCCAAAAATATTTTAAAATGCCACTGAGAAAACTCTAAATTGCATGTTTCACAGTATTAATTAAAGGCTTTCGAGATATGATGATGGATCAAAAGAGATTGGAGCAGCAGATCCAAATGTCCGAAAAAAAAACTTTGAATTTTTCAAAACTTTTTGGGAAACAGAAATAAATATATGATCCAAGAACTTTTTTTATAGTTACTTCCATAAGCAAAAAGGATTTCGTTGGTTGTCTTGCTTACCGGGCACTGTTGCTCTTGCAACTATTCTAATTTCTTTATATGTTATCATGAGTTTGCAATATTCAATACTTTTCTATAGTATGTTATAGTTCACAACATTTGAAATGTAAGAATCGTCAGAACTTAAAATTATGAATGAAGAAAGAGACGGCTAATCTTGTATGTCCATACTACATACCAGCATATCTTTCTATTTTATTTATAATCCATAAATGTATTTTTTTTTCTATTAATAATATGCATTATATATGCACGTATTTAAATTTAATTAGGTAGTCCGTGATAATAAAATTAACACAAAGAATTAGACTATTATCTTGTAGTACTTTTAAATTATAAAGATTGATAGATGTATTACTTTGTAATGATTATTTTATGTTCCAACTTATAGGAGAAGTGACGAGAGCAACTAAACGTAATAAGGCCAAAAGAAAAAATCGTTAGTCAAAACTTCAACATCGTCGCAAGATATAATATATATATATATATATTTTTTTAAGATCAAACTTCAAAGTTTCATACGCAAATTTATTTTTACTTTTAAATTTAGTTACCTAATAATGTTTACAATATTTTACCATATCTTTTGTCAATGATAGCAATGGGGTTTTATATAGAGAAACAGAGAGAGTGAGAGAGAGTGATGCAGTATCTCTATATATATATTCCCCATTCTGTAGTCAAGTGTGTCACTTCTCGTGTTATGCGAGGATCTTTATTTCATATACAATGTGCAAGCTTACATAAATTATAAATATATATACACACACTATGCTTATTATATATTTCCGGGTGTATATATATGTGTGTCAATTTAATTAGTTAGGCTGTAATTACAACTATCTTGACTTACGTGGAGATAACAAAATGAAATTTCAACGTTGACAAATGCTTAGCCGATGAAGCCATGTATATTATATAAGTCTGCATTTCAGAGGATGGAATTTGTGTCTCATGCTTTGCATTTTTTATTCGACATTTTTATCGTTAAACAAATTTATCCCCCTTTCCTTTCATTCTATACTTCTTACAATTATTGTCTTTCTCTTTCTAAATAATTAAATTTTGGTCATCAATAATTAAAAAAAAGACTAACTATTATATAAAGAAAAAAGCGTATGGAAAATTTTTTAATTTTAAAATTTTTTCCAAAATCTCGTAAATTTTTGTAAATACCTGCTAACAACACTTGGAACATATTTACATGGCTGAAAACAGTTTTTCTTATACCTGAAAAGATAGTTGAAAAAAATATATACTATAAACAACTATATGATCTGATTTATCAAAAAACTATATGATCTGATTGGCAAAAATACCTAAATGCATGATCTGATTGGTAAACTCATTGGAAAATCATATGTTCAAAATAGTTAACTATTGCAAAAAAAATTCCTTTGAAATTTATGTTTAGACAAGATCAGGATATTATTTATTTTTCAGAGTACAGATTGTTCAATTTTTCGCTTGTGATATGAAAATATATGTTCTTGTAAAGTCAGACAAAAATTAAAGTAATCGAAGAAAACTTAACAAGAGGCATGTCGTTGATTCTATATTAAAATATAAAAAAAAATACGGAGAAGATAAAGAGTACATTATCTTCTCTTCCTGTCTTGCGTCAGATGGCATGTGCGATGACGTGATATCGTTGATCGAAGTCGTTTACGATTAGGACAAATTAATTTAGTTGTCTGATTAACGAATTTTGGTGTTCCCTCAAGAAAACATCATGTATTCTACTGGATTGTATTAATGTTTTCTTGCGTTACATATCGTACAATGTATATTATTGGAAAAGAAAAATAAAAACTTGATTTGGATTTGGATTTTAGTTCATGGGAGGTTTATATAAAATATAAAGAAATGAAACAAAAAAATCAACTTAAAGTTGGAATTTTGGTTACAGATTACATCATTGATCAACATTAAATATATCAAGAATAATAAAGACATATCACATATGTGTACATATATTAGAACCGTAATTAATTCAAATTTCAATTTCTTACAAATCACATTGGTCAATAAGGGTGGGGCTAGAAAACACGTAAGTGTAAGGAAGGGGACTAACATGTACTATATATTCATGCATGCGCAGCAGATGTGTTTATATTTAATTTCATCACTCTTTAGAAAACGTTTATTTTATTTTGCATGCAAAAGTCGTAAGAATCCGTACGCATCTTAATTACGACTCCATTTTGTACTGTTAACAGAGACATTTTGGGATAATTCAGACAAGATGAGTTATCGTTTGATTGCCTTCTTTCCTTGTATGGAAATATATGTTACTGTGAAAGTGATAGGTGATGGAAGAAATGTCCATCTTTGAGGGCTGTAAACAATAATCATAACAAAATTTGGGTATGGGAGCCACAAAAACGATATGAATATTAAATGAGAGTTTGAGTTTTTATAGAAATAATTTTAAGTATTAATTACTTATTGATTTAAATGAAAGATGAATGTGTTCTTATTTATCTATAGCTATTATAACTAAATGGTCGTTTCAATTGAAAATATATTTAGGTATATTTGTAAATGTTAACTAGATTCAAACCCGCGGTGTTTTCATATAAAATTATAGTTTTTTTTTACTGTTTATAAATATTTATATTTTAAATTTATTATTTTAACTTTTTATGTGTAATTTTAACTTGCTAATTTTTTTCTTTACTGTTTATGAATACTTTTATTTTGTTCGTTTAACTTGAGTTCGTCATGGAATTGTAGTGTTTTCATGTAGTAATAGAAAATATATGTTGCTTGATTAAAAGATACGCCAAAACAATCATGTTTTTTTTTTTTATTATCATTGAAACAATTTAGAGCAAATTCTTGAAAACATACATGCAAATATTTGTATGTATGTTTTCAAGAATTTGAATCACAATATATATAATATGTATGTATGTTTTCAGGAATTTGAATCACAATATACATATTCTAAAAACATTGAAACAATTTAGAGCAAATTTTTGAAAACATACATGCAAATATTTTGATTGATCCATGAATTGTTTCAATGTTTTTAGAATATGTATGTGATTGATCCATGAATTGTTAGTTTTTCATGGATCGACTAAATATACATATTGTGATTGATCCATGAATTCATGAATTGTTTCAACTTACATACATATTGTGATTGATCCATGAATTGTTTCAATGTTTTTAGAATATGTATGTATGTTTTAATTAAAGGTTGTTTGGATACATGATCACTTATGACATTGAACAAATACATTTTTTCATGGATCGAGTAATATATGTATGTTTTTAAAAATTTGAATCATAATATATAGAGAAAAAAATCTAAAATTGTATTAATTGTATGTTATATAATAATTTAAAATAATTTAGAAATAAAATCAAATAAAGGTTAAAGGAGAATCATATTTTCCCAATATATAGGTTTAAATTAGATAAAGATATTTTAGAAAATTTGAAATTAGTGTTAGTTTCTATTATATTAATTTCTATTATATTAATTTCTATTATATTAATATATATGTGACTGTTTGGATGTAGAAATAAATATAGAGGTGTTTGGATACAATGATTATTTATTTGTAGATCACTTTTCTATACTATTAAAAAAGGGGTACTCGTAGACCTATTGCCAAACAGATTTTCAAAAGTATTTAAATGAAATACTTTCAACTCTACATCCAAACACTATTTATTTCTTTATTAATATTCTAAATCCTTACAGCCAAACACAATTATTTCTTTATCTAATATAGCAATTAAATAGTATGAATTATGATTCTTCTATCACATTTGTTTGATCTTATTTTCAAATTTTTTTGAATGATTATATAATGCATATAATTAATAAAAAGTTTAGACTTTTTCTGCATATATTGTGATTCAAATTTTTAAAAATACACATATATTACTCAATCGATGAAGAAAAATATGTGTTCTACGTTTCACATAGGCTAAAATATTTATGCAATAGTTCTGAGACATATTATTAAAAAAAAAGATTCTAATACGAATGAACAATAAGCTTTACTTATCATGCATTCAAATTTAAAAGTTTTATTTGGTTTAATCCGATTTTAGTTGAACCAATTTAAAATTTAAAAATATATAAATATTTAAACTCTATAAAAAATTTAAAATATTAAGAATATTTAAAATCTATAAAAACTTAAAAAGATTAATAATATTTAAACTCTACGAAAGTTTTGAAAAATTAATAATATTTAAACTCTACGAAAGTTTTGAAAAATTAATAATATTTAAACTCTATAAAAAATTTAAAATATTAAGAATATTTAAAATCTATAAAAACTTAAAAAGATTAATAATATTTAAACTCTACGAAAGTTTTGAAAAATTAATAATATTTAAACTCTACGAAAGTTTTGAAAAATTAATAATATTTAAACTCTACAAAATTTAAAATATATAGAAAATATGACCATTTAAAAGAAAACTTTGAAAATGGCCAAAATTATATGTCTTTAAATAAAAGATTTGTTAAAAAAAATAGTACAAAGATGTTTAAAGAACCAAAAATATTTTGTATTTCCATTTATATTTATTATAATCAATAAATTAACAATAATTATTTCTTTTCAATGCAATTAAATCTCTTAAATATTTTAATTAAATAGGCATATTTTTAAAAAATATTAAGTCATTAGAATCCTTGATTTAAATAATTAACTATATATTAATATGTTGTTTTAGATAAAAATTTAAAAGTTGAAATTAGTTATATATATTAAAAATATAGAAAAGTTAACAATTCAACATAGATTTAAAAACAAGAACTCTGTATATTATTATTTGAGAAATACATTTTAAAAGATAATTAATGTGTTAGTTATTATGAAATACAACTAACGATATACTAATTTTTTTTACAAAATATATAAATGAAATTAAAAATAATCTAAAAATTTATAATTAAAATGATGTGGCTGTGGTGTAACTGCGATGTAAATGAAAACTAAAATTAGATATTTAATTTAATATAATATGTAAATTAATTTACCAGAATAAAATATAAATAATTAGTAAATATATAAATAATATATTTATATTAAAACAATTGATCTGCGGTATACCACGGATTCGAATATAGTTTAAAGATATAAAGATTACTTGTTGATGTTACTTGTTCACTTTCATCGCAAACTTCTTGAATGAAATTGATAAAAACAGCAAACATGTTTGTTGTTAAAAGCCTTTGCTTTTGTGGCCCAAAGCCCAAAGGTGACTAATTTAAACCAGTAACAAAAGTCACACTAAGTCAGTAACAAAAGATATTAAATTAAAGGTTTAATTAATTAAATGGGATTGGGTTGGTTCGGTTTATCTTTGGGAAAGATCACGTGAGGCACATGTGATATCCAACGAGTGGCCAATAACGGAAGAGTGCAAGACTTTTTATTACTCCATAAAAAAGCATCTAATATTTTTTCTTTGCAAAACCAAAACTTTGCAATTACATCGCTCTCTCTCTCCATTTGGCGATTAAAGTCATGTACCAATCATCTTCCTCCACGTCATCATCTTCGCAGAGATCATCGCTTCCCGGCGGTGGACTGATCCGATACGGTTCAGCTCCAGGATCGCTTCTAAACTCTGTGGTGGACGAAGTCATCGGAAGTTCAAACGCTCGTGACTTCACCGGTTTTCCTCCGCCGGATAACTTCCTCGGTAATTTCTTCACCGGCGCTGACTCTTCTTCCTCGCTGAGATCCGATTCGACGACTTGTGGAGTCAACTCATCCGACGGTCATAAACAGCCAGCTGGCAATATTAATAAAGATCTCTTACTCGACAGATCTTACGGTGGTTTCAACGAGATCCCACAGCACAAGAACAGCAACGCCGTCGGAGCAGCAGGATCTTACTCTCTCGCTAGACAGCGTAGCTCTCCCGCCGATTTCTTCAGCTACCTCACTGGAGACAAAAACAGTGAGTCTCTTTCTTTCTTTCTTTTTTTTACTATATTTATATCATCAAGAACATTGGTCATGATACGTTAACTAATTCTCGAATCTAGAATTTGCCAAAACTCGTAATGTAGTTATGAGATAGTTATTCAATCATTCATTCATTGCTGATGAATCAATCAAAGACCCATTTGGTTAAAGAATGTGACTGCTGAGGGTACTTTCGGTATCTCACATAAATACTCTGTGGCTTTTTTCTGTACGCTGTAATGAGTTTTGACAGTGTGAGATTGATCTTAGTTAGGGTCTTCGTTGCTAATCTGGCTGCTTGGTACTTGTGCTGCAAGAGTTAAGACGTTATGATCCTCGTATCTAGTAATGACCAAGACACCCTTTGATCCGAGCCACGTGCTTGAAAATACACCTTAATGTGGCTCGGTTACCCTTATTTTTAAAGATATTATTAATATCTTCGAGGAATTCTATAACCCAAGTTGCATTTTTTAATAAATACGATGGGGTTTTTAAGTTCGTGACCAATTGTATGTTTCCTGACGTGGCAGATTTTTATTGGTTATTTAGAAGATTATTCAAATCGAAAGCGATTGATCTTAGTTGGTGGATCTGTCCTTTTTTTTTCAATTTTCATTGGTCCTCATGATTTGTGCTTTGCCTCGTTGTGTGATCTGATATCTTCCACCAATCCTGGATGACATGTGACTTCAAACACCTAACCGGTCACCGGTATGAACCGGAAGTCTTATTTACACCAACATTTTCTATTTTATTTGTATTACGCTTTCTATTAATTTGATGTGAATGTGAATTGATTTTTCAAATGTTAACATAAAGTCATATTATATAATATAGTTTACTTTTAAAATCAGGTTTCTCACCAAACCAACCAACCAGTGATTATCATCCGCAAAGAGGGACTAATGCGGGACGAGGACATTCGAGACTCAAGTCTCAGCTAAGCTTCACGAGTCACGACCCTCTGGCCCGGATCTCTGAGGTCAACGAGACTCCTATCCACGATGGTTCAGGCCATTCGTTTCCGGCGGCTAGCTTCGGTGCCGCCACTACTGATTCTTGGGATGACGGTTCCGGTTCAATAGGGTTTACCGTGACCCGACCCAGTAAACGATCCAAGGACATGGACTCAGGTCTATATTCACAGGTACCATTTCTTTCGATGTGGGATTTACATATTTTGTTTTTGTTTTGCTGTATGAGGTTACTTTTACATGTTACATTGTTATTTTTAGATTTAATTAATTGCCATATACAGTATTGTTGTTGGCTCAAGTGGTAAACTCTTACCAAATCTCTTTATCATTGGTTTTGCAGTATAGTCTTCCATCAGACACTTCAATGAACTACATGGACAACTTCATGCAGCTTCCAGAAGATTCTGTGCCCTGCAAAATTCGTGCCAAACGTGGCTGCGCCACCCACCCAAGAAGCATAGCCGAGCGGGTCAGTTAAACATATATTTACGTTTTATTTGGCGGGGAAATTTTATTTACTAAATCTAGAAACAAATTCGTTGCCAATCTGTCACAAGTGAAAATTTTATGTCGCTTACCAAAGGACTGGCAAGAGATTTCGTTCGTTTGCTATGCTACAAGGAAAAGAAAAAACATTATATATGTCAAAAAAATATTTTAACAAAACAGTATGTTGATATACACTAGTACTGATAGATGATTTATACAGGAGAGGAGAACGAGAATAAGTGGGAAACTAAAGAAGCTACAAGATCTTGTCCCCAACATGGATAAGGTTACTTTAAATCATATCAAATTTAGTACATATATCAAATAAAAAGTTTTTGTTTACTTATACAAAATTACCTATTACTGAATTTATTAGCAAACAAGCTATTCAGACATGCTGGATTTAGCGGTGCAACACATCAAAGGTCTTCAACACCAACTTCAGGTTCCCTTCAAAACTATCAATCCTCTTGTCGTTCTGTTGACATCAGCTGAATCCATTTTAGGGTTCTCTATATACATAGTTCATTAACATATATATACACATTTTCATTTACAAATGCAGAACTTGAAAAAAGAACAAGAGAATTGCACGTGCGGATGCAGTGAGAGACCAGCTAGCTAGCTAGCAACCATAATGGTAGGGATGATCCATCCTAATTTTATTTTTGTTGTTCCGATTTTACCGTTTGATAACATAAAGAGAATTAGAGAAGATGTAAATAAATAGATGATTAAATGCCTAATTCTCTAGAGAGCTTCTCATTCGTTATCATTTATCAGATAGAACAGTGACAATTGTCCATTATGTATTTGTTTCAAGTGTTGTGCTCTGAAGATTGCTTATTTTGGAAGGACTTAATTGTTATCAGCTTTGAAACTCCCTTGAAACTAATACGCGTTATGAGTAAAACAACTAGCTTCCATTATATTTGGTTTTCTAAATCACTTTAAAATTATTATTTTTTAAAATTTTTCACTAATAATGTAATACGTACTCTTGAAAGGCTGAAACATAAGATTGAAATGAAGTGTGTGATTAATACCACGGGCCACGGTTACTTGAACCAATAAAAACTTTAAGAAGAAAACTTTCAGCGACCAAAATGAGTTCGCTATAGTGTTCGAGTCGGTGCTGAAAGTTGTTTATGTTTACGAGTGAGTTGCGAAATTTGAATGATAAATACTATAAATTGTTGTAAAATTTTCGATACAAAAATAAATAAAAAAATTAGAGTCAAACCCGCGGTATACCTTAAATCAATTGTTTCCTAATCATTGTAATTTTTTTTATATTTTACATTTTATTGTTTTATGTTCGGTTTTCCAGATAATTTTTTTTTTTAGATTTTGTTCGTTTAGATTTTATAATTATTTATATATATATATATATGTAATTTTTACTTCATTAAATTATAAAGTATTAGTGTTGTTGGTTAGTTGAGATATATATCTATTTTTAATCATTATAACAAATCTTTATATTTTACAATTTATTATTTTGTTTTCAGTTTTCCAGATAATTTATAAAATTTTAGATTGTGTTCGTTTAGATTTTATATTTATTTTTCTTTTAGTTATATATGTATATATAATATATGTAATTTTTATTTCATTAAATTATAAAGTATTAGTGTTGTTGATTAGTTGACATATATATCTATTTTATTTTATTTTAAGTAGTTTTTATGTCCAACGGGTTAGCGAGCCGGCGCGCATAATTGATTTTTATAATTTTAAATAATCAAAATATTTTTTAAAATTGGTAGTCTGCCAATAGACCCACCAATCTGCGGACAAACTCCGCTGAAACCGCGGTACACAATGAGCTTTGCTCATGATATCCGCTTTTTAATGGGCATAAAATTTTATGTTCATACATGTTTATGGCGGATTTACTTGTTCTTAGCTCATGTGTCACCGATCCGATTGACATCTCTACCGATGTGGGATATTGAACAATTCGACACCTCTACCATACTTTTTCCTAATATATGTCCGTTTATAAAAATTTGAATCACAACACATGTAGAAAAAAATCTAAACTTTTATTAATTATATGTATTTTATAATAATTCAAAATAATTTAAAAATAAAATCAAACAAAGATGATAGGAGAATCATAATTCATACTATTAAATCGCAATATTAGATAATGAAATGATTATGTTTGATTGTAAAGATTGTGAAAAATTATTTATTATTTAATAGTGTTTGGATGCATAGCTGAAAATATTTTATTAGTGTAAATGTTTGGAAACATGTTTAGTCTTAATTTTTTTTAAAATTAATTATTTAGAGTGTTTGGCAATATTTTCTTAAATTGACTTTTTTAATAGTGTAATAGATAGATGAAAGAAAAGATGTGTAGGATATGGAGGAATCGGGCTTCCTATTAAACTGAATAGCGTGTATGCACGTTACAAAAGGTAAATTTATCCTTAATTAAGGTTGCATTTTCTTTAATTATACATAATGCACTTTAGAGTTTAGTCTATATTGTTTTTTTAAGAATTAATAACACTAACAAAATGAGGATTAATGAAAAATAATTAAAAGAGAGTAATTGGGAAGAAAAGAAGAAAAAAAAGGGAACGATATTAAGAGGGCAGTTAATGCGCAGTATGTCTTGTTGCCAGCTCGTTGCACCCTCCTCCGTCTCCTCTCTATCTCTCTCTTCAACTTCTGTCTCCTAGAAACCGAAAGATACAGAGAGAAGAAGAAGGTGAAGGAGCAAAAGGATGTCTTCAGACGACGAAGGAAGAGAGGAATATCTATTCAAGATTGTTGTTATCGGCGACTCGGCCGTCGGTAAATCGAATCTTCTATCTCGTTACGCTCGGAACGAGTTCAACGCTCATTCCAAGGCGACGATCGGCGTCGAATTTCAGACGCAGAGTATGGAGATTGAAGGTAAAGAGGTTAAAGCTCAGATTTGGGATACTGCTGGCCAGGAGCGGTTCCGTGCCGTCACCTCCGCTTACTACCGTGGCGCCGTCGGTGCACTCGTCGTTTACGACATCACTCGCCGCATCTCTTTCGACAGCGTCGGACGTTGGCTCGATGAGCTTAAGAGTAAGATTCTAGATTTTGATTCTTTTATATCTGAGAAGAATGTGAATCCTGCGATTTGACTATGGGGATGATCGATTTAGGAATACTCCTACTCAATTAGGTCGTAGGTTTGACTATAATTGGGAATTTTGGTATAATTCTGTAATTTTCTTGCATTTGAATCTATCATTTTGATTTGAAGTCTTCTCACTATCTTAAATATAGTCCAGAATCTCAGGATTCTTGCGCTGTGTATATTGAATTTTTGGGCATTTGTTCTGAGATCTAAGACCAATTTCATTTGCTTTTTCCTTTAATTTGGTCAGTCCATTCGGATACAACGGTGGCGAGAATGCTGGTGGGAAACAAGTGTGACTTAGAAAACATAAGAGCAGTGAGCGTGGAAGAAGGCAAGGCACTAGCAGAAGCTGAGGGACTCTTCTTTGTGGAAACATCAGCTCTTGATTCCACCAACGTTAAAACAGCTTTCGAAATGGTCATACTTGATATCTACAATAACGTAAGCCGTAAGCAACTCAATTCTGACACTTATAAAGATAAACTCACTGTTAACCGGGTTAGTCTTGTTGATGACGATAATACTTCCTCCAAACAAAACTCCGGTTTCTCTTGTTGTTCCTCTTGATAGTATCTATACCCACAAGTTTTTTTTTTTTTTTTTTTTAAATTATTATTTCCCTTTTCTTTCTCATTTTGTAACTTTACAGAAATTTTCTATTGTTTTTTTCATGAACTGTAATTTATTTGTCTCTTTCCTCTTTTTTTTTTATTTATTTAATAATTTTGGCAAATATTGAAATGATCTATTCACTCGACTTCGTTTTCTTTTTGTTCCTTTGTAATATTTCCTATTTTTAAATAAACGATGGAAACTAATTTGATTAGTTTGGTGACTTCTGTCATTATTTGGAAAAAGCGAGGGAAAAGAAAAGAAAAAATCTAAAAAGGAAAAATATGGCTTTTCACCGAGTTTTCTCTGGTTTTGTAACAATGACGATGAACGGAGAATAATTTCATTCCCTTTTTTTTTTGGTTCCATCATCCTTCAATTTCTCTTCTCTCCCTCTCGCTCTCTCTCTCTTGCTCACGGTGGCGATGTCATTACTTCCGTTTAGCAGCCGCCTTGTAGCGGCGGCGTTGGCCCTCTATATGATAGGTCTGTTGTGCGTGGGGGCTGATTCCAAAGATGGTTCCGCTCCGAAACTTCCTGGTTGTACCAATGACTTTCAAATGGTAATTTCATTGGAATTTTTCATCTGATTTTTCCAATTCGTGTTCCTAATTAAAATTTCTTGCAAGGATTTGGTCTAGTGTTCATTGCCTTTGTCGAACGGAACCTTATGTCTGATTGAATTTTATACGATAAGGGAAATGCAATCAAATTCAGAAACTACACAGTTTTTTTTGTTTCAGTATCTGCAATTTTCTATTTGATGTTAATTTCAAATAAGTTAGGTTAAATCCTTCATCGAAATCAATATATATGGAATTTCATCCGACATTGATGGTAGTTTTTCAAAAATCATGATAAAATTGATTACTATGATCTGATTCATGTTCCTTTTACCCACAATATAATTCATCAATTGTCTATAAATATATATTCATGCACAAAAATTATTGATTACTAAAATCTTGTATAGTTTTGTTTTAAAAGGATTTAGTATTGAAATATTGACCAGGTCAAAGTCGAGAATTGGGTTGACGGAAAAAACGGTGAAACTTTCACGGCCATGACTGCTCAATTTGGCGCCATGCTTCCATCTGATAAAGACAAAGCTGTTAAACTTCCCCTTGCTCTAACCACTCCTTTGAACAGTTGCTCCAATTTAACCTCAAAGGTCTTCTTCCTTTTTCTTCTCCATCTTATTACACCATTATACACTCTTTGCTTTCCAAAATCAAAACCTTTCTTTTGAATTTTGGAACTCAAACACTACACATCATAATGCTGTTACTTAGTGTTGATGTATGCACTTCTTTATGGTGTTATGGTGCTTTCTTTGTTTGCAGCTATCTGGTTCTATTGCCTTATCTGTACGTGGCGAATGTATTTTCACAGCTAAGGCTCAAGTTGCACAGGCAGGAGGGGCTGCAGCTTTGGTGTTGATAAATGACAAAGAAGGTTCAGATTTTGTATTTAATCCCCCAACTGTATCGCGATTTCTTTCCTTGCTCTTCTTGTTTCGATGAGCCTCTGACATTTGTTTCTCCTATCTTTGCCTTTTTTAGAACTGGATGAGATGGCTTGTACTGAGAAAGATACCTCCTTAAATCTTTCTATACCTGTTTTGATGATTACAATGTCATCTGGAGATGCCCTGAAGAAATCCATTATGCAAAATAAGAAGGGTAAGGTCATACAAATTGACTATGGTCTTTATTACATGATATCTATCCCTAAATTATGTCTAAAGTCAAATTAAAATTCTTTACAATTTTCAGTCTCACCATTTCTCTGACACTCTATCTGTTTTTTCTTTTCTTCTGTTACTGTTCTTTTGATGGCAATGTGTTTTTTTCTGTGATTTTGGATGCAGTGGAGCTTCTATTGTATGCTCCAAAGAGCCCAATTATGGATTATGCAGTGGTATTCCTCTGGCTAATGTCTGTTGGAACAGTTTTCATTGCTGCTGTTTGGTCACATGTCACCAGTCCTAAGAAGAATGATGAGCAGTACGATGAATTATCACCCAAGGTTTATTAATTATACTTTAACATTTCAGCATAGATGAAATTATGAAAATACATTTTTGTTTGAAGAAGTGACAACAAAATAAAATACAATCTAACTAGATTGTTATGTCTCTCGGATTTCTGCCTCTTCTATCAAGGTCCACTTGTCTTAGTTTACACTAAATCTTGTTCTTTTCATAACATCTGAAAATTTTGGCAGAAATCTTCACATGGTGATGCTACCAAAGGTGACGCTGAAGATGAGACTCTTGATATCAGTGCTATGGGTGCTGTTATCTTTGTTATATCAGCGTCCACATTCCTCATCTTGCTCTTCTTCTTCATGTCATCGTGGTTTATCTTGATCCTGACCATATTTTTCTGCATTGGTGGTATGCAGGTAATGTTGGCTAATCTTAAGCATATCCTTAGTTTCATCATTCATGGCTCAATAGCTAGGAATTCTGATAAATGTTTGGTAACAACTTGATAGTAAACTTTGTTTAGCATTATTTCCCTGGTAGAAGTACTAAATATGATGAACTCATTACCTGAAATGAAACAGAGACGCTAACCTAAGCATTGTTATGTCAATATCATAATTATTAATATTTTACATCTCAGGGAATGCACAATATTATCACTACACTCATAACAAGGTACTTCTCAGAAACCCAATTAAGTTGTTGAACCCATGAAAGAGCTCTAATCCAGCTTCTTAAAAGCATCATCTGATGCTTTCTCTTATTCATGTTGTTATGTCTGCAGGAGATGCAATAAATGCGGCCAGAAGAGTGTGAAAGTCCCTCTGTTTGGGAATACTCCAATTCTCTCACTCGTGGTTCTCTTATTCTGCTTTGTGGTTGCGGTAGTCTGGTTTCTGGACCGCAAAGCTTCATATGGATGGGTTGGCCAAGATATTTTTGTAAGTCGCTCTCTAGCCTGGTAATTTTATAGTTGCCTAAAGCTTTTACTTTCACTGGTTGTTCAAATCCAACTCAAGGTTCTTCTGTTTTGTTTTAGACATTTAGCGGTTGACCACTAACTTGAAGCAATTAGTTATTTTACTGGCATTCCTCTTCATTAATTTTCTGATATTAGTTTAGCAAGCTTTTGGTTGAATATTGTGTTTAGTTGGCTTTCTAAGTTCGACTTGTCACGTGCAGGGTATTTGCTTGATGATAAATGTCTTGCAAGTGGCTCGGCTTCCTAATATCAGGGTAAGTTTTCTGTATGTATTTTTTTTTTTTAATCCCTTTGTATGTGTTCTAATGGGTGTCTCACACTTAGGTTGCTACCATTCTTCTCTGTTGTGCATTTTTCTATGACATCTTTTGGGTATTCGTATCACCATTAATCTTCAAGCAAAGTGTGATGATTGCGGTGAGTTTTCGATATTTTCCTTCATTTACCAAAGTGTGAGAAACTCTGGATACTTGCAGTCATATGTTCTTATGTTTGTGTTAATCTATGACATAGGTTGCACGTGGGAGCAAAGAGACCGGAGAATCAATTCCCATGCTTTTGAGAATTCCACGGCTTACTGACCCATGGGGTGGTTACAACATGATCGGTTTTGGAGACATTCTTTTCCCAGGGCTTCTCGTATGCTTTATTTTCAGGTATCCATCACATTGAAGGGTCCTCTGTTTCAGTATGCGGCATCTAGATTAGTTTGTTTTGGCTGCTTTAAAAAAACTCTTTTGGTGTCTCAGATATGACAAGGAAAATAATAAAGGAGGGCTGAATGGATATTTCCCATGGTTGATGTTTGGCTACGGACTTGGCCTTTTCTTAACATACTTGGGATTGTATATAATGAACGGACACGGTCAACCTGCATTGCTCTATCTTGTCCCTTGCACGCTTGGTATGAAGAAAAAATTCTTTGAAATTTTGATGGAGACTCTTAGTGTCATTGTTTAATGCAAATGTTGTGTGGTTTGCAGGAATCACGGTTAGTCTCGGGTTGTTGAGGAAAGAACTGAGAGGCTTGTGGAACTATGGGACTCAACAGCCTTCAGCTTCAGATGTTAATCCATCTCCACAAGCATAAATTAAATTGTTCCAAACATAACTCAAAACCCTGGAGAGTGAACAAGAAGAAGAAGAAGAAACGAAAAAAAAAGCATCAAATTTTTTTCGGCCCATAAATGTAAGAAATCTATACAAGGGATTTACCCTTTTGCGCTCGACCCCACCAACGTATATAATGTAATGTATACACATATTCACAAGTTTTTATATCCCCGGTATTTATACTGTACAAATACGAATAGGCATGGCTTAGCAAAAAATTAAATATTTAATACAAACTTAAAAGGAGCTCGCACTTGCTAAACAAGAGCACAAAGAGACAGATAGAGATTGGAGAGACTCTTAAAATCACAAAACGGTGACGTGTCCTGTTTTAAAAACTGTTGCCTGTCTTATACACACATAGATGCAGAGGTGTTAAAAGTGAGCGAAGAGCAGATCTGGAAGAAGAAGAAACTCAACTGCTAATTTTAGCCGGCGGGAAACGGATAATTTTGGGGGACAAGCTCTTTTTTCTTCTCCTCCTACAAAATCATCCGTCTTTCGCTTAAACCCTAATCCCCGAGATCCCTCACTTCCTTCACAGCCCAACAATTTCAAATCTCAATCAGAGGAGAAAGCTTTTTACTCTCTTCCTCGGAATGATTTCAATGGCGTGTGTCCCAAAAACCTTACAAGAAGAAGAAGAGACCCAAATTAATATCGAACTCCACGACCACGAGATACCCGTTCGTTACGCTTCTCTGGAGCGTGTCTACTCCGTTTCCTCTTCCTCGTCTTCATTGTGTTGTAATAGCGCCGCTGGTTCTCATAGTGTGATGTCCAAGAAAGTCAATGCTCAGAAGCTTCCAATCAGCGATGCTTCCGAAGGCTACGCTTGTCCGGATAATTTTGAGTTGCGGCCTCATCACCGACCGGAGATTATTCGTGTCTACTCTCGCCGTAGGAGGCGGCAGCGGGAGTTTATTCTGGAGTCAGCAATGGCTCTAAACAAGGGAGTGGAGAGAAAAGATGAAAACGATTTCTTTGAGGAGAAGAAGAAGCATAAGAAAAGGAGGATTGGTAATGGCGAGCTGATGAAATTGGGTGTGGATTCGACTTCTTTATGCGTCTCTACTACCCCGCCTCTAAGGAGATGTCGAATTAACGCTGTGTGTAGTGGAAATAAGCAAAAGGCTTCTTCACGGACCAAGAAGAGTTCTGAGAAAGTAGTCTCAGCTTCTGCTACAGCTAAGAAATGGGTCAGGTTAGGATTCACCTACTATATTATTAAACTATACAGTCGTTTGATCTTGTATTATGGGCGAGTTTTGGGATGGCAGGTTGAGTTATGATGGTGTCGAGCCTACAACTTTCATTGGGCTACAATGCAAGGTAAGCTTTGAGCTATCAAGTTATGTGTTTTTAGCTATTCCATTCCCATCTTTATCAAAGGAACTGGTTAACAGTTGATTGTTATCTAATCTCTAGGTTTTTTGGCCACTGGATGCTGAGTGGTATCCTGGTTCTATCATTGGATACAATGTAGAGAAAAAGCATCACGTTGTAAGTTATTCTGTTTACTGTATCCTGCTCATCCCTTTGTTTTTTGGGATTTTTGGTGACTCTTGGAATATCTAAATAACTCTACAGGTTAAATATGGAGATGGAGATGGCGAGAAATTAGCTCTTCATCGTGAAAAAATCAAATTTCTTATGTCTCGTGAAGAGATAGAGTTGCTAAACCTTAAGTCTTATAGTAATGATGTGGCTGTCGATGGTCAAGATTATGATGAGATGGTTGCATTGGCTGCTTCTGTTGAGGGGTGCCAAAATTTTGAGCCTAGAGACATCATATGGGCGAAACTAACTGGTGAATACTTTAAACTTAACCGATCTGTATTCTTGCACATGTATTTTCTTAACTTTTTGTAGAAAACATTTAGGCATATAACCTTCCTTTATGGTATAAGAAACATGATGCTGTTAGGAAGCATATTTACTCACCATCTTTCTATATAAGACCTAATTTCTTTTAGATTTTTGTGGTGCTTAGTAAGCATGTATTTGCCTAACTTTCAAACATTCTGGTTTGAGAAAAAATTCTGAAGAAAAGTAAATGTGCATACTGAGAACCATACTCCTATATTTGTTACCTTTTCCGGACAGGTCATGCTATGTGGCCAGCAGTTATTGTGGATGAGTCTGTTATTGTAAAGCGGAAAGATCTACACAACAAGACATCTAGAGGAAAATTAGTCCTTGTACAGTTTTTCGGAACCCATGATTTTGCTAGGTTAGCAAATTTTCTCAAAATCTTTAGAGATCTTGTTATTCTACCGAATTGTTGAAATTTATGTTACACATCATAATTGCCAAATGGAAATTGACAAATTTTCCTTTGGTTATATAGAGTACAAGCCAAACAAGCGGTCTCATTTCTTAAAGGGCTTCTCTCACGGTCTCCCCTGAAGTGCAAGAAGCCTCGGTTTGAACAAGCCATGGAGGAAGCAAAAATGCAAGTTTCTCTTGCTTTTCACTGGCATTCTACTTTTTTAATTTCCCAATATAGTGAAGGTGTTAACAAACAGACCATTTCCTTGTGTTTATCTGAACTAGAACATGACGCCTGTGTTAAAATTCTTGTAACTGACCTCACCCAGGTACCTAAAAGAATATAAGCTTCCAGGAAAGATGGATCAACTTCAAAAAGTTGCTGATACTGATTGTTCGGAAAGGACCAATAGTGGAGAAGAGGACAGCTCAAACTCTGGTGATGATTACGCAAAAGATGGAGAAGTCTGGTTACGACCAATAGAACTTGGAGATTACTTGCATACAATAGGAGATCTACAAATAATTAGTCTTGGTAATGTTTATGCTAATTAGTATGTTGGATCATCCTTTGTTGGAATGGACCCTGCTCATTATGCATCGGCGTATATCACTTGTCTTTGTCTTCCAGGAAGGATCGTGACAGACTCTGAATTTTTCAAGGATAGTCACCATACTTGGCTGGAAGGGTATACAGCTATGAGAAAGTTCATTTCTTTAAAAGGTCAATTATTTACCAGCTTTGTGCTTTTATATATTAATTAGGCATTTTTTTTTTGTCTTTGATTGGTTGGATAAGTTCATATATGTGCGATCTTTTTGCTTTGACTTCAAGCAGATCCTGATGCATCTGCTATGTACAAGATGGAAGTGCTTAGAGATGCCGAGTCAAAGACTCTCCCTGTTTTCAGAGTGACGACCAACAGCGGTGAGCAGGTTAGGTTTCTAGGTGGAAGGCTTGTGTGCATAGAAAGTTTGTTATGGCATGTGTTAAATTGATACTTGATTTTTTGACAGTTCAAAGGAGATACTCCATCTGCCTGTTGGAATAAAATATATAATAGGATAAAAAAGATTCAGAGTGCTTCTGATAGTCCTGATGTTTTGGGTAAAGGACTTCAAGAATCTGGTACAGATATGTTTGGCTTCTCCAACCCACAAGTCGATAAACTTATACAGGTTTTTCTTCTTGAATCTTAAATAATTTGTAGTAGTTAGTTTTGTCTCCTTTTACTCTTTCATTCACTGGACTCTCAGGACGTTTCACTGGGTTCTCCGTTGTACATAT
This sequence comes from Cardamine occulta, assembly GCA_028015245.1. NCBI lineage: Eukaryota > Viridiplantae > Streptophyta > Magnoliopsida > Brassicales > Brassicaceae > Cardamine > Cardamine occulta. Next base: position 3,700,614 of record CM051362.1, on the reverse strand, counting down.
TTTCGGAGCCCTGAAAACTCTGCAGTTGCTCTGCCTTCTGTTTTGTAGTTAAAATGCATAATCATATTCTATGTTTGGCATGGAAGCTTTAGATGTTCAAGCTATATGCATAAAATCTTTCTCCTTATCTCTTTGCGAGAGAATTCAAAATTTTAGAGAAACATAGGGGTGGTTCCTGGTTTGCATCATTTACTAAGGAACCAAATTTTGCAGAAGCTTTCACCATTACGATAACTAATCTCTAGCAAATAAATTGTGACTTCTCTTTATGTACTTTTTAATGGTCTAGATTTTCAATATCTTACATTGCAATATTCTTCAGTTTCTAGCAATTGCATTTGCACTTTATAGACATTGTACCATATGATAAGTGTTGACCGAACTGGCAGGGGCTATTCCAATCCAGACCACCTTCCAAAGTTTCTCAGCGCAAATATAGTTTGGGAAAGTATCAAGATCATCCTACTGGTTACCGACCTGTACGGGTGGACTGGAAAGATCTTGATAAGTGCAATGTCTGCCACATGGATGAGGTTAACAGTGCTTCTTTATTGATGAAACGTTTTGTATGCTTATCTAATCTTGTACGCTTTAATAAGTTAGTTCTGACTTAGATTTTCTTGTCTGCAGGAATATGAGAACAATTTGTTCCTACAATGTGATAAATGTAGAATGATGGTATTGCTTTCTCTGATTTGGTTATATTATTATATATCCTTTAGATCTATACTCTATAGTGTCCAGCATCCTTTCTTTTTCTAGATGATACTCAGTTCAAAAGTTTTGATCCTGGACTAGGTCCATACTAGATGCTATGGGCAGCTGGAACCCCGTGATGGCATTCTATGGTTATGCAACTTGTGTCGTCCTGGCGCCCTTGATATTTCTCCACGTTGTTGTCTTTGTCCTGTAGTAGGTAAGCTAACCGAAACCTAACCCTTTCAGTCTGGAGTGTTTATATGCTTTTGTTAATGACCAACAATATATCTTTCAGGGGGTGCTATGAAGCCGACAACTGATGGGCGCTGGGCTCATCTGGCTTGTGCCATATGGATCCCAGGTTTGATTTTCACCATTTGATATGTTACGCTGGCTGTTTCTGCATTCTATTAAGGATTTAGGAGGCTTTACCTTTATAATCCAAGATGTATAAGCAACGCGTGTGATATTATCCAGAAACATGCTTATTGGATGTCAAGAAGATGGAACCGATCGATGGGGTTAATAGAGTCAATAAGGTTTAAACTCTTTTCTCTTTCAGTTTCCTGTACGTCTGTTGTCTTAAATAGAGTTAGTTGCCTTTTCAATGAGAGATGCACACCATAGTCAAATTTTCATCAGCCACGTGATGCTTGAATAGTTGTCTTCTTTTCTTAACACTTCAAAACAGGATCGTTGGAAATTATTGTGCAGCATCTGTGGTGTATCTTATGGAGCTTGTATCCAAGTAAGAATTATTTTGATGGCAAGAGAAAGTTGAATTAGTGTGTACCTTTTACGCACGACAATATTTCTATTGCTTTCCGTGTTTAGATTCTTAAACTAATATTAGTCACTGAATTAAGTATTTGACTAGAAATAATATTATATTCATTTGCAGTGTTCAAACAGTTCTTGTCGAGTGGCATATCATCCACTATGCGCACGAGCTGCTGGTCTCTGTGTTGAGGTACATTCATATCCTACAGGGGATCATAAGATTCTGCATTCATTCATATATGTTTTACTTAACCACACAGAATTCACAAAATAGATGGTTCTAACTAGAATACCATTCTTGATCTGTCCTTGTAGCTTGCAGATGAGGATAGGCTTTTTCTTCTGTCAACGGAGGATGATGAAGCAGATCAGTGCATCCGCTTGCTTTCATTTTGCAAGAGGCATCGACAAACATCAAATGACCACCTAGAAACAGAGTACCTGATCAAACCTGCTCATAATATTTCCGAGTATCTCCCACCTCCTAATCCATCTGGCTGTGCTCGTACTGGTATGCAGTTGCGTTGATCAATACCTGCTAGAAATAAAAGTGTAGATCTACTGTACCTATTCTCTTACCTCACATGAAACAATTTTTTTTTTTTGTCTATCTTTAATGATCTAACGTTACTCTCTTGGAATTTTGTATTTTATGCTTACAGGTCTAAGTATATTTTACATTTTGCGTTATATAGGTCATTTTATAGCTTTAACTTGCAGGATTATTAATGTATTTTCGCGCTCTGTTTCTGGTAGAGCCATATAATTATCTTGGAAGAAGAGGACGAAAGGAACCTGAAGCTCTTGCTGGTGCTTCTTCAAAACGATTATTTGTTAAGAATCAGCCGTATATTGTTGGCGGATACTCTCGACATGAATTTGCAACCTACGAAAGCATTTATGGATCAAAGGTGTCACAGATAGTTACTCCAAGCAATATTCTATCTATGGCCGAGAAATATAGATACATGAAGGAAACATATAGGAAGAGATTAGCATTTGGTAAGCATTTAATCAGCAGTTGTGAAACATCATATTACTTGTTCAAAGTTTCTGCTTGTTCAAAGATACATGGGGGTGATCATTTTTACTTTTTATTGATTAGACGGGAGACGCTTCCCATAAAACCTAACATATCTCTCAAAACTAAATTTCTCTGAACTTTTTATATTCCTTTAAAATGGCTCACTTTCTTTTACAGGGAAATCAGGAATTCATGGTTTTGGGATCTTTGCAAAGCTTCCGCACAGGGCAGGAGATATGGTTAGCATTCTCAACTTGAACTGTCCATTCTTGCATAGTAAAGCGTCAGCCATAAGTGTATTGTGAATTGGGTGGGTCAGGTGATTGAATACACTGGCGAACTTGTTAGGCCTTCAATAGCTGACAAGAGAGAACATCTCATATACAACTCAATGGTGGTGCGTATCTGACCTTGTACATTTTATAATCTATAGAGTATTCTATGACCAATATTGAAACTAATTAACAGCACATTGATTGTGACTTTTCTCATCTAGAACAATATATCATTTACCTTTATGTATCTTATTGATTGCTTTTTTGGCTCGAGCACTGAACAATCTTATGACATTCCCTTAAAGCAACTGTGTTGTTAGTATCTACGTATCTTCCTAGCTTTTGCTCGCTAATATTTGGGCTCTGATATTTTTGGTTATGAATATTAAATTGTTAAATCAGTTAACCAAAATAATTTCTTTTATGATATAGGGAGCCGGGACCTACATGTTTAGAATTGATAATGAGCGGGTCATAGATGCAACAAGAACAGGAAGCATTGCCCATCTGATTAATCACTCATGTGAGGTATGGTCAAGTAGCTTTGATCATTTGTTTTTTATTTAGTTAGCATCAGCGATATCATCACATTACTTACGGATATTCTTCTGTACAGCCAAATTGCTATTCAAGAGTCATTAGCGTAAATGGTGATGAGCATATTATCATATTTGCAAAGAGGGATGTGGCAAAATGGGAGGAGCTGACCTATGATTATAGGTTTTTCTTCATGCCTTTTAATTTCTCGGGTGCATTTGAAATTCCATTATCATTGGCTGATTGGTTATCTTCAAACTTGCAGGTTCTTGTCAATTGATGAGCGCCTTGCATGTTACTGTGGTTTCCCAAGATGCCGGGGTGTTGTTAATGACGCAGAAGCCGAAGAACAGCGGGCCAATATTCATGCCTCTCGCTGTGAGTTAAAAGAGTGGACAGAGGCCTGAGAGGTAAGCAATACTTTTACTATGTTAACTTGGGAAGAGTTTGTTCTTTGTAGCTAGTGATAGCTTTTTTCCATGCTAGTAGATGTCTTGTCTCCATTGAAGATGACAATTCTCTAATATGCCTTGATCTCTTCAGACGACGGCCTAATTTCATGGTGAGGCCAGCCATTTGTATTGAAAATATGGTTTCATTAGTCAAAAAATAAAAATTTTATCTCAATGGAAGCTGTCTAATTTACAAAATCCATTTTTTGTCTACCATTGAATGGAAGCTCCCAAATCCTAACCATCTGTTTCGACTTGCACACGAGATCCAGATCTTCACATCTGCTATTGCCACATGAGATCTTTGTGAGGATGTCACACGTGTGCAAATTCTCATGCTTCTGGCTAACTTTCCCCTCTAGAGATGCCCAGTAATCTCTCCCTGAACAGATAATGCCACTCTCAGTACTCTGACTTGAGCTTGTTCGATTCTATCCCAAGGTTTTGTAACAATCCATTTCTTGTACAGCCACTAATTAAGTAATTAGTACTTAAACCAAATTAACTCTTTTGTAACAAGATAGGTCATATTATAATCTCGTGTTAGTGAAAAAAAAACAGTATTCTCTTCTTAATCCAGTGTCAAATGAGCCTCAATCTGCTATTTCTCTTATTTTTAGAATTTTATACATGATGGTTCCATCTACTTATTAGTTTGCAAAAGAACAATTGATTTCAATTTCGGTATCTGTTAAGCACTTTGATTAGATTCAACAAGAGATTTGAGTCCGAAATAAGAGGTGCATAGTTTTCTTGAGTCTGACACACATGTGCAGGAAGAAGTCCTTATCACTCTTTTAGTCCTTTGTAGTGTTAACTTTATTTCTAACTTTTTTTGGTTCTCTGTGCATGTGACCATTATTGGTCGTATCCCTTGACCCATTCCCTCGCACGCACACAGAAACGCACGCGTGTATGTTTATATATACTCAGGTTTGGGGCTTAATGCTCTGTAGTTGAGTTTACTTGTGTCCAAATGTCCAAACTTCTCAAGCTACTTCTCTGGTCATCTCTTGCTCTCTTGCTTCTTCAAATAGGTAACTTCAAAAACTTGAAACTTTTTTTTATCGTAATTATTATATGCATGTGAATGGAGATGTATGAATAGGTTCTGGAGAAAAATGTGGGAGCAAAAGCAACGAACCAACGGTGAAGCAGACGCAGGTGAAGTGGAGAGAAAGAATGAAGTTCAGAGTTGAGGTAATGAACAAATGTCCAATGTGTCCAATCATCAACCTTCGTCTGAAATGTCAAGGATTTCCCCAGTCGCTTGTAGACCCCACACTCCTCCGTGTTCTCTCCTCTTCTGCCGGAAACTGTGTAGTGAACGACGGCTTGCCGCTGAGTCCAATGCAGACTCTCTCTTTCAACTACTCCAACTCGCACCAGTTTGCCCTGCGTCCTCTTTCTTGGTCTTTTCAGTGCGAGTAAACCAATAAAACAGTTAAATCAAATAAATAGATCTCTTTGTTCAATCTGGCTGGTTTTGCCTTTCTATTATCTATATTCAGACCTTCTATTTTACCATTTGAGCAAAATGTTGAATCTATTTACAAAAGAGAAACTATAAGTCTATAAGGAGTCTCTAAAGGAGGAAAAGAGTCATGAGGAGAAGTAAAGAAAGTACAACCAAAGAGGTATCTAAAGGTAATGCAGAAGAGATAAAATGTGAGCCTACTAGATGAACTGTTCCTGTTCCTTCATCTTTTACTTTAATACTTGATGAGCCTGCATAAAGAAAAAGACAAAACAAAGAAAAATAGATTGTTTCAAATTTGAATTCTTTGATAGTCACTATGAGACATGAATCTTTGTGTTGTTTTCGAGTTTATAATATATAGCACTTACAGTTGTACTCAGTCCAACCAATGACCTGATTTTCTAGATCGTAGAGAACAAGCTTGTTTGAAAGCACCAAATCTGTAAAAGAGAATGTAAGATACTGTGGGAACTGGATTGAAGAGTGCATTTTAAATGAGCGCAAGAGCGATGGGCATTTTCCAGGAACTGGATTGACCAGGGTTATATTGGGGTTTAACTTTGTCACTGAGTCATGCCTCTTTTGTATAAAACGATTGTAAACTCTAGATTCTACTTTGTCACTGAGACATGCTTCTTTTGTATAAAACGATTGTAAACGAACATGGTAGGACGCAGCACAAGATCTAGAGCTAGCTATTGCAGGGGAACCCTTTTAAACAATAATGGAAAGCAAAATCAGAGGTGAGGAAGGTTTATGAGTGTTCAAAAGGTACCTCCCAAAAGTGTCATGTTTCTCCTATCTCTGGATTGCATTCCACTATTTTGCCAACCAATGCACCACATTCCTTCCTGTCAATTTTTTTATGAGTATGGAGCGAAATGGATAGCAAGATTGAGAATACGAAGATTACAAAAGCGAAGAATCAACCAGAAAGGCTGAAGATGCTTACATAAGGGAACAGGTAGTCATGAGGATAAACCCTGAGGTATACGGAGTTCTCGAAATGGAAAGTGACATTCGGAAACACCTCATCAACTCTGCAGCAAAGGTAACATGTGGTTTCATAAGAAAAACATTGTGTGATACGTTGACATCACAAATGAGCAGTTGCTTACATGCAAACCATCCACAATGATGTCCAAAGATATTTTTGGTAGACGACTGTGAATTTGAAAATGTTGTAGTATAAATCATAAAATCAAGACGTCCGACTAACCTTCCAGAGTACTGAAAACATTTATAATCTTTATCCACTATGTGAAGTTTCAGATCAGGCTCCTGCGAGGTTATCTAACAAAAGAACCAGATTTATGAGAATTAGATTCTGCAGTTTAAATTTCTTTATGAACTTGAAATTTTCTTGCAGTGTACCTTCTTCACCAATGGTTCATAGATTATCTCTGGAAGATAGGCCAAGGTTGTACCACTGTCAATTATTGCTCCTTTTCTATCTCCCGGTTGAAATAAATCTGCTGGAATATTTAGAAACTCCTGACCAACTTGAACTGCTGTCATATTGACATTGTAATGTGGTCTACAATTGAAAAAAAAATAATCGGTGAACAAAAAGAGAACTAGAGAACGAATACATTCAACATTTCAAAAGAAGCTTCCAAGTGAAATACACTAATTTTACTTTTCTCCTTCTAACAAAAACCGTAAGAAGATTCACTCCATTTCTAGTAAAAAGTCAAGCTATTTCAATGTACTGGAAAGAGCATTATATCTCGGTGAGCAAGCCTATAAGATTAGCTTTAAGCAAGACTATAACAGGAATGACATGGTGTCTGCATCTACCGGTATATCAATGGGCTTCTTACCCAAATTGAAAAGATAAAACATTATAAAAGGAAAACAATGTTGACATACTGATTGGGTACCAATGGTGTCATGTTTACTTTTGGTTGCACAACACGTCCAATAGCAAATATACCACCACCATTTCTTCCATCTAAGCAATGAGCAAATATCTTTTTCACTCTCCCTGATGAGGCCAGCTGGGTAATCATGGAGGAATTAGCTTTTCCAAATCCAAGTATTCCGTCAAGTGCTTCTTCATTAGACGAATCTAGATCTCCTGATTGCCTAGCACCACACCTTCAAGATCATATTAAAACATTAAGAAATGGAAGAGGTAACGAGAAATGACAGATTAAGCTTCCTCGCCAGAGGAATGATAAAAAAATTGTAATAAACGACTAGAATACTATGTTTACAGATATTTTAGGGATTTAACCAGTAATTCTCAGCCCAAGATATAGAACTAAAATATAAATATGGTATTTCTAAATTGTTAAGTTTCCCAACGTGTAGATGCATATGAAAGAAATCAAGTGAGTGTGTTCGGAAAGATATCTTAGTAAACTAAGCTAACTAAATAATTGTCACAATCAAAAGTACATATATCAGTAAGGCATATGGTTTATCTGTGATATTCACTATATGGTGGAGAACTTATTCACATGTTACTTTCAAAAAAGAAAAGAAAAGAATAGATGCCAGAATGCACTTTAACCTCTTTCAGAATCTCAAGATTTTTCCTTCAAACCAATAAAACTTTATCTGTTAGGCCTTTGTATGCGCATAAAGAATTGTTGGGCAGTACAGCCTTTAACCATGCCTTACTTTTTTTGCTCAGTTAACAAAATAATACCGTGAAAACAAGCAAGGTCAAATTGTGTTCTTTTCAGTGAGAACAGAAAGAAAACCTAACAAAGCTGCAAATATCAAGTTGCAGAAGTTTACTAGTTTAAAGATAAGTGATGTAAAGCAAGATTATTAAGAAAGACCTACCCAAATATGACACTCCCATTAGCTGTTTTAGTCTTGAGATCACCAGCTACACTATCGTACTGCACAACATCTTTTACAAAATAACCAGCGGTGGAGCTACCATCTCCATAGATCTCAAGATAAGGACATGACATATTAGCTTTGCAGCCTGAGAGAGGACCACCACTTATCTGGTAGCAAAAATCTTCGTCACAAGAAACTAACTTTCCACTGTCTGATTCGTTAATGTTGTAGAGTGTCAGCGGAATCTATGTAGGAAAAGAAAAGCACAGCCATTGAGTTGGAGCAACGAAAGGCAAATCAAATGTAGATGAAATAACAAATAAGAAGAGGCTTACTTACACCAAGACTGCTTCTTTTTGGACATTGTTTGCACTGGATGCAGTTTACCCACATGATATCACTCCCTGTATCTACTTGAACATAGTAGGTCTTTGCAGGTGTTCCAATTCCAATTTTTGCATAATACAATCTTCAATTCGATGAAAGAGATACCAATGAAAAGGAGAAACGCATTTAAATTTCGTGAATTCTAACTTCAGTTGATCTAAAAATCCAAACTTTCAAAACTGTCCTCAAAAAAAAAAAAACTCGAAAGTGCAGTGATCAGACGTAAATCGAAGAAGTTGAGGTTAAAATCTGAAATTGAGAGAGAGACAAGCTAAGAGAATCAGAGAGAGAAACGAACCCGAGGAGATCAGGGCGACCACTTCCACCGAGAGGAAGATCAATTCCGGCGAGAATTGTGAGCTGACGCCGGTCATCGTGCTCCCTAAGGGCGCTGAGGGAGCCTTGAAGCCTAGGATAACGGTACTTAACGTTGAACACTCCAGGATTAGAAGAGACGCAGAGAGCGAAAACGAGCGTCAGAAGAGCAGTGAGGAACCAAATCAGCGAGAATCTTGCGCAGATGGGGAAAGAGACGATTGATGAGTACATATTCCTTCTCCCCTCGAGCCTGATTTTATGGTGTCTATCGTCACGGCGACGACGACAACGAGGAAGCCGGAGGGAAAGGGAAGTTCAGAGTTTGTTGGTCAGTTCCTCCACCAATACAATACTTGCCTTTTTTTTTTATTTCTTGCCTGGACTTTTCAATTTCGTTTTTTTCCAGATTCGACCCATTAATTGACGTGTCTCCAATTTTGGCTATTTTATAGTTTTAGTTTTAGGTAAATAGATTACATATTTTACATGTCAATTAGGTGCGTTACTGACGGCTATACGACTCATATTACTATTTTCGGTCGTCTCAATTTTACTTTTAAATTATACAACACTATTTAGATGAAAGCATACGAAATTTTTCTCATTAATGAAATTCAACTTTGTGTGTGTTCCTCCAATCTGAACTATGTAGTAAAGAATGCGTGAGAACTCAAAACGGTGTGAACAAACTTTATATAATATTATATAATAAACGAAAAGAAACTTCATTCGCAAACAAATTATGTTTCCTTGTTTTTTTTTTTCTCTATTTTACACACAATTCTGCCAATACAATCATTAAATATGGTTTTACATACAGAAAATTATATATATATATCGTTTGCATATAAGTTCTACAGAACAAAAACACACTTTTGTTTTTTACCACAAGCAATTTCACTTATTACGTGACAACATTTCACCAGTGAAGCAAGAGATTTGAGAACAATGGCGAGATACATAGACTTACGAAGAGGAAGAGGTAGGTACAGTGGAAGGGTTGAAAGGTTTCTGCTCGGCGCAACTGAGCTCCTCGTTTGGCCCAGCGTCTTCTCTTCCAATACCCAAGAGGTCGAGGAAGTATAAGTAGTGTGAGACTATGTTGTTCATTGGATCAATGTCACCTTGACCACATGTGTACTCTCCGTACAAGACGTTCATGGTGGTGCCAAAAGTCGGGCCACGTTTGGACAAAGTGTCGTTCTTTGAAGGTTTCCAGTTTCCAACAAAGATGTCGTGAGCCGAGGGCTGAGATTTCTTGATTGGAGTCATCCATCTCCAGATTGAAGCTTGGAAGGCAAGTGTTGCATTCTGCTCAATGTACTCAGGGTGGTTCAAGAGATCAGCCTTCAGGGCTTCCCCAGCTGCACCGTAGTTGAAGTTCCTTCAAATAAACACAAGTAAAATACCTTAGCCTCCGATGATCTTAATTGTTTGATTTCACAATTTTAATCTAGAGATTCAAAATAGAAGGTGAAATGTGTACCAGTAAATGGGTAAGGCACCACGACCGTAGTACTCAGCTCCAGGGCTGCAAGGGTACTTGAATTTCCAGGACTCGTCACAGTATGATTGCATTGGGCTCATTTCCCTGTTATAGCACAGACCCCAAGCTAAAGGCCCTCCTGTTGCAACTCCGTAGCCACCTATAAGACATCACAGTAACACTCATGCTAATGCAAAGCTTCTCACAACATAGAAACCACCAAAAGCGACCTTTGAAATGTCCATTTTCATATTTCATATTCATTATATATCCTTCAGACACAAAAGTAAAATTACAGAAACTTACAGGACGTCTTGCTGGCGACATGACCGAGAAAAGCAGCCATTTCTTTCTGACCCATGAGCTTTCCTCCAGTGGTACCAAAACCAAGAGGCTCATAGAGGGCAGCAGCAGTAATGAAGGACTGGTAGTCCCAGAAACCAACAGCGTGGGCTATGGGAGTGTTTCGCTTGGAAAAGAGTTGCTCAAACTGATACACCTGAAAGTAATCAGATATTGTTTGGTTACAGCAGTATTCGGACCACCAGACGCATTCCCATCCCTGCGTGCACAGCTTCTTTCCCTTCACTTTCTTCACTTTAATCGTTTTGTCCTCTCCATTTGCAACCAAGGCCAGGAATGATACAGCCAACAGGACCAGAATCACAATCGAACCACTCCGGATAGTCACCATAGCTTACAACTATGGAGCAAATACCTCCTACAAGCTGCAAACATCAAAGAAAACAATTAAAGACTGCTTCTTGTTTGAATTTTCTGAAAATTTAGAAACTTTCTTCTTCCTAACAAGCAAAAGTTACTCCTCAACATACTATCAAGAAATGAATTTCAACGTTTTATATGGAGATAATATAGATCTACGTTAAAACCAAAAGACCAAATCCGACAAGCCAAAAGCTAATTGGAATCAACAATGAAAGAATAAAAACATGGAACTCTTCTAATTTATAGTAACTTCGCTGACCTCTAATAGCAGTAAATTGACCGATTTTATACCAAATTGGAGATATTGATGTATAAGATTAAAATCTTTAGATAAGATTTAGTAGAGACTTCAAAATGTGGATGTAGATCAGAGATTCTAAGATCAGAAATCAGTAATGAAGCAGCAAACCAAAATTCATGAGTCAATATTTAGCTGAATTGTTACCAATAATAGACCCAAGTACTTGTGGAAAAAATGCTTACCAGCAATGCCGATCAGCCAGATCCAGAGAGATCGAGAAAACTAGCTGAGCTTCAACGGAACAAAGAAAAACCAACCCTTTTGCGTCGTTGCCGAGGAAAATAAGAGATTCTCGGGAAAGAGAAGAAGAAGGACTAAACTAAAGAGGGTGACGGATCAGCGGTCTCTATCAACCGTTGGATTGGAAAGGAATCAACGGTAAAGATTGCGTTTGGTGTGGTGTATGTGTCGGTTTGAGATGACAGGCTGGAACTTGTTGTGGGCCCTACTTAAGTGAAGTGGAGCCTTCCACCGACAGCCGACGACAGCAGACCTGAGAGAATCTCTCAACCGGTCTGATACGGTTTAAATCGATTCTGGATTTTTTGTAGAATTGAAAGGTTTGGCCCAATGGGCCTTTAGTTAGGCCTTTTTGTAAATGCTAAAACAACAGTCAACAGATTGAGAGACAATTTCGCTACTTTCCCTTCTTCTCCTCCTTTCTCTCTCTCATTCTCTGATTCTCCAGAGACTGACAATGGCGTCAACTTCGAAGCAAAACCCTTCTTCTTCCAAACCCCCAAGGCACCCAACTCCGATCACTGCCTCAATCCCCTCGAGACCAGGTGTCACAGAAGAACCCCAATTTCGAAACCCTAATAGTAACAATCCGAGCACAAGTGTCTTAGCGTCGACGTCGAATCCACCGATTACGATGGCGGTGGAGGATCAGATCCTGGGACATTCCACACACCTCACCCGACCAGAGCTTCTCCGACGCCGATCGCACAATCTGAAGCAGCTCGCGAGATGCTATAGAGACCATTACTGGGCTCTAATGGAGGATCTAAAGGCGCAACACAGATATTATTTCTGGAACTATGGTTATAATATTTTCAAAGAGGGTAATCAGCAAAATAAGAGACGTAAGGTTGGAATAGATGGACAAGCTGGGGATGAAATTGAAGGTAACAGAGACAATAATAATAACAATGATGATGGTGATCTGTCTCTGAGTGGAAACTGTGTAGCTTGTGGTAGTGGTTGCAAATCCAAGGCCATGGCACTCACCAATTACTGTCAGCTTCATATTCTCCTGGATAAAAAGCAGAAGCTTTACACGTCTTGTACTTATGTCACTAAAAGGTTCCTTCACAATCTCTCTTTTCCTTTTGCTTTTAACTTCTGATTTGCATATATTTCTATTGGCGTTGGAAAGTAATGGGTTTAAACAATGTTGTAATGCTGTCAAGTCCAGTTCTTTGATACTGATTATCTTCCTGATGTTCTAACTGTGATGGTGTAGCTGTTATGGTAATGAAATATAAACCAGGATGTCTGATGATATGTTCTTTGTTATGTCGTTTGGTGTTTTTATGACCTTGATTTTGAAGGGCTATATTTTTGCATTCTGAAGTGCAACTAGCATGTGATGATTATTAAACCAGCTCTATGCTAACTCTGTATGGTTATATTGTTCATTTCAGAGCTCAGTCGAAAGCAATTACATGCCCAAAACCAACACTTGCATCGACTGTTCCTGCCCTGTGTAACGTGCACTTCCAGAAAGCACAAAAGGATGTTGCTCGGGCTTTGAAGGATGCTGGTTATAATGCTTCTTCAACAAGCAAGCCTCCACCAAAACTCCATGACATAGTAGCGGCATTTGTGCATCATATTCAAGCAAAGAGAAAAGATCCACGAAAAGAGAGCAAACTAAAAAGCTCAGTAAAAGAAGAAATGACAAGCTAAATCAGATCCTTGGAGTGAACAGAAGTAATTTGTTTCCACAGTTGTGCAAAATGGAAGGTAAGATAGCTGGCTTACTATATCATCACAAGTTAGAAAGCTGATCTGATTTGATTCGAGATAGATAGGGTATTATGAAGAAAGCTTATTTTTCTAAGTGTAGTAGATCTTGGTCACACAGAATATATTGGTAGCTATAACATCTTCTTTGTTAAGCGTAGCAAAACAAAGCTGCTTTTAGAATGACTAGCTTCTAAGAGCTGTCTCCTAGTTTTCATTTTCTTTTGTCATGAATGGAGCGATGTCATTTCCAAAAAGTTGCTGAGGCTTTCGTATTGGTCTATTGTCGAATGTGGGTTAGCTGGACTTGAACCTAATACCTTTGTTAAGCATTGAAGCAAGCCTCATGGCATTTATAATATATAGGTGTCCGTAACCTCATTTCAATCAGTTTGTGTACCTGCATACAATTTGACTGCCATGACATTGACAGATTTAGATGTGAGTTCCTTTACAAGGTTACAACTTACAGGAGCTTCAGTCAAGTGAGGAACAACAGTGACACAAAGGTTTAGTTAAGCGGCTAAATTGAAATGAGGATATATTTGGATTGTAGAAGGCACTATCTAGTTGTATAGATAACTAAAGTAGAATTTCCTAATCCTAACAGTTTCCTTGTAAATCTTGTGACAAACTTGATTCAGACATGGAAATAGTAGACACTTGTATTTTTTAGAAACTGGTAGCTTTCCTAGTTCTTTGTGCAGTTCCTGCTGCTACCTCTAGCTACTCGTCCAATTCAGTGTTCTCTGAATTTACATACACTCTCAAGAATCAAGATCCAGAAAACTAATTACTCATCTTAACTCGCCATATCGAGCATCTAGGATCAGTGTCAACTGTATTAGCCATCCACTTATTAAAAAGTTAGTTTAGTAAACGGTTAATATCTGAAATCTATTTATCTTCTTTCTTTTCCTCCCACTCGATTTTAGATAGTTACACCTCGGCAGTCTGTAACTAGTTAATGATAGCTCTCAATAAACGCAAAGGCTCTCAGCACTGACTGCACATGGACAAGAATCCAGCTATTAAGATATCAGATGTTAGATGTTAAGCTCCACATTCACGTATACAAGACGAGACCAAGAAGGAAATGAGGGAAAAAAAAATTGAATGCTTTATTCACTGATACCTTTATTTCCTTTCATAACTCAATAGACTAGATAACTAACTACACATACATGGAATTAAGTCAAAATCATTGTCGATGTTTCAGTCTTTCGGACCTTCCAATGCCTTTCCGAGATCTCCTCCTCCTCAGCTAACAATGGTTGAGATGATGTTCATTCACTAACAATGATGATTCTTCAGCTGCACAATTGCACAGTACAGGCAACGGCTTGTGCCCAGTATTTGAGTCTAGCTTTTACATCATCTGGATTATCACCTGAAAATAAAACAAATTGAAAAACATTCCGAGATAGATCACTGAATCAATCTATGGAAAGAGAGATATCATAAGTCACGATAATTTACCAGGGCTAGAGATCTTCCAATTGGCAATAGGAGTGGCGTTGACCGGTGGAGAAGACGGAGAATCTTCCACCGGTGACCTATTGTTGTTGTGCTTATCATCTAAGAACTTCTGGCTCATGGAATAGCATAGCTCTAAAGCAGGTAAAGTATTGCAGAGTTCAGGGATCTCGTCGTAGCTGAAACCAAATCCTAGATCTAAACAACCTTTGAGATCTTCTAGATCATCATCCGTCAAGCTCTTGGATCTCGTCAGATCGTCTTGATCATCCACCGTCGAAGCAGTTTCCAAGTAACCTTCCAGCAACACTTGGCTCTTCTTCTTCTTCTCCAGCTTCTTCCAACTATCGTCACCGGAGACAAATAATCTGCTGCTCGATATCTCTACCCAGGCTTCATGGATTCCGGATTCATCGTCCTCGTCGACGTATTCCAAGGCATTTTCAGATGTTTCAGGTTCGAATTTTTGTTGGGAATCGTTGTATTGCCATGGATCTGATGATTTGCAGCGAACTGAATTCATCACTCACTCACTCTCTCGGTTTTTTTAATCCTAATCTCTCTATGTGTCTCACTATCTTTATATATATGAACTGTGAAAGAGACGATTTTGGTTACTTATAAAACCCGCAATGAGCAACATACGCATCATGATGATGATGGTAATAATGATGATGATGATTATAATGATGGGTGGCATCTTCTGGCGTGACTATTGTCTGTTTGAAATTTGTGGGACCCGACGATAAGAATTAGTCGACTTCAGCACTGATTTACTTTCATAAACACACAAATCGGTTTAAGTTTCTAGCGGAAAATAATAATAATAATGGTAATAATAAAAATAACAAAATAACGGTAATAATTAGCAGTATATAGAGAAATAGATTGGAATTGTAACGACTTGGTAGTGACAACAAGATATACACAGTTTGGTCTTGATGCTTGGGGTACGTGGCGAAAAACGAGTGGAGAGATTGGAATTGAAGATGAATATGGGCCAACAACCCCACGTTGTGGCTCAATAATTTAGCTGGGAGGAGAAAGAATACAACAAAGTCACATCATTATTGTTGAGCTCACAATTATTAAGATACCCTCTTCATCAACGGGATCACCAATTTTTATACATTTCTCTCCCTTTTCCATGCATTTTCTTAAATAAAATGTTTGAGATTTTAAACAAAATTTATAATTGAAATCTTCCGAGAAGAATAGCTTCTTTTTAATTTGTTTTTAGAAAATTATTTTGATCATACATATGTATATGTCACCCCCTAATTCGTTTTATTTAAGTATATATTTTTAATTTCAAATATAATGGAAAATAAATTGAAAATCAACAAATGCAATGGTGGTATTCGAATCATTTTATTTGGAAATACCATTACGAAGATACAGTAAAACTTCTATAAATTAATAATATTGGGCCAATATATTTTATTAATTTATCAAAATTATTAATTTATAAAGATTATATTTGAGTCAAAATATGAATTTGGGACCGGAGAAAATTACTCTTTCTATTTCACTTTATTTGTAGTTTTAGAATTTTTTTGTTACAAATAAGTATTGTTTTGGGTTTCCAATGCATATTTTTAATAAGATTTATTTTGTTACCCCTACTATTTTAATGTGATAACTAATGAATAAACTTGTTTAGTGTATTAATGAAGGATAAAAGAAATAATTTCAATGTTTTCTTAATTTGTGTGTAAAAACCTTAATTACACTTATAATTAAATAAATGGAGTATTAATTTAGCGAGTTATTATTTTATAGAGATTTAACTGTATTCGTATTTTGTATTTCGTATTACTGTTTGGTATCACCATTATTCGGTTTAGAAATCACCATAATTAAAGAATGAGACACCATTATTAAGGTGCGGGATACTAAGGTTTTATTTTCTTATTCATTAATCATCGCTATAGAGAGTTTTACCATTTTTTTTCTAAAAAGCGAATAATTGATTTTGCACAATTTGCACTCGTCGTGCGAAACTTGCGAGCCACCACGGAGACACTGGTAGGATCCATATGATCTAACGATTTCGCCTTTTTTCCTTTATCCCCTGAAAGGTGACACTCGTCACTTTTGCAACAACAAAGAAAATTTTTTAAAAAATGAATGTAGTTTATACTATTATTTAATTTGAAGAATCAACATGGAGTGACCAAATCCACTTAGTCCGACGAACTAACACGTTTTACCTGTGACAGTGACATGGCAAACCAATTCTTCTAAACGGTTTATAAATTATCATTTTTACCTTTGTTTTTTGACAGGCCGATTCAGAATCTAAGCTAGAAAGCCTAGAACACTAGTCTAATGATTTATAACACATTTGTTTTGATATCTAGTTGAAAATTACTTGAGGCACAATGGACTCGGTTCAATTTTTACGGGTCCCACTTGAGAAGTTGGAGTTGACGTCAACTTTTTTATTGTATATTGTTCATAAAAAATTAAAACTCAATTTGGTTTTAGTTGATGTCGTTTGATTTTTCTTTTCTTTCATCCCTATTCATATTCTCGCTGCGACTCTTTCTTATAAGGAAATAACAGGAGAATAATTCTGTAAGAATATTGACACTGAAGTTAATAAGATCTTTTCATAGTACCTTCTATGAATTGTAAATTGTAAAATGAATACGAATAATGGTCAGGCAAAACTCATACTTACGAAGAAAATTTCAAAAAGGAACATGGCAGAAAAATATGGTATCGACTGTAGTCATGTACAATGGTAATTATTGCTGTGTTTATATAATCTTTCGGAATCAGCTTCTCCATTCTTGACTAACCAAACCATCTCATCAAGAACTCTCCTAGAAGCAACTTCAGAGAAAACCTTGTCGCAGTTCATCGCACAAGCTTCCAGAAGCTCAAGGCTCAGCCTTTGGCTCACAGGGGTCTTACTTGAGATCTTCCTCTTGATGGCTCTAACAATCTCAGTGCTGTTAAACTCATCGTTGTTAATCTGAGTACATATCCTCATGTTCATTCCCCAATTAGGCTCCTCTAACGTCTCTAAAGTAGCTTCATCCACCATTTTCGATTCCAAGGTCGGAGCTTGAAGCATCTCTTTCACTTTCCCACTCACCATTCTGCTCATCTGAGCTCCACCTGTCTTCAGCTTCTCTCCCCATTCCGCTAACTTCAATTTGTCCATATTCTTCTGATCCACCTGCACGTTAACTCAAAATTTATCTAATTCACGAAGCCCTAAAAAAACCCTAAATTCGATTCCGATTCATTTACAAGTTGCCATCGGTCTATCTATCATATTAAATAGTACACACACAATCGTAAAATCTGAATCAAGAACAATCAACAAAACATTACAAAATTTAATAAACATAGACCAGGGAAGAAAAATTACAATAAATTGGATCTATCAAGTGTGATTTTTTTTTTTTTTGGGTCAAAGATCTATCAAGTGTGATAATCTTTGAAATTAGAGGAGAAAATTTGAAAAATAAGAGATAGCATGGGATGGAGTTACTTACGGATGATCAAATTCAAATCTTCTCAAAAGTTGTTGATTTGTCTTTGGACTATTTAGCTTGAATCTGCAAATCTGTCGGAACGAAATGTTCAGCAGAGAGGTAGAAGAATCAAAAGAGAAGAAGGATTGTTGAACACGTGGCATCTTGACAAAGCATAACTCGAGTTTTTTGTCAAAAGGGATAATGTGACAAATTGTTTAGTACAGGGTTAAAATCGAAACTAGATATTAGTTTCGAGGCTAATTTGAGCTTTTTCTAAACATCCTATCTGTTGTTGGAAATTTTGGGAACTTAAAAGATTTTTTTATCAACGATAAAGGATCATTTCGACATCGGCGGCGACGAGGCTGAGAAACCGACGCGGCGAAGAGTGTCTTTTCCGATATAAGTCGCTACCTTTTCGAAGTCGAACTTATCTTTAGTGCGTCGACAATGGCCTCCATCTCGAATTGGGTCAGATACATGGCTCATAAGCTGGAGTACTCCCTCACTCTCAGCCTCAAGGTTCTTATCATACACACTCCCTCTCTGTGACTCAGCTTTTGTTGAGCTCCTCGCCTTTTGGTTACATGATTTATGAATTTTAATTTTGCTGCTTCTCTCTTTGTAATTTATGAAATTGGTTGGTTTTAGGAATGATTATATTGGCTAGGGTTTCTGATTTTGTTTCCATCTAATTATGATTTGTAACTACCCCTTGTAAACAAATGGCACACTTTGATGTTAAAAACAAGAAAAGGGAAAATATTTATGCTAAGGGATCCAGTAGTTTGGTTGAATGGCGCTTCAATAGCTTCTGATTCTTGAATAATTTGCAAACAAGTTTATATAGTCAAATCTTAGCTATTTAATCTGTGATGGTATGTGTATCATGTAGTTTCACTTGTGAATATGATTTCAAGAAAAAAGGCTTTCTTTCAGTTAATCAGATTACATCCAATGACTAGAAAAAAGGCTTCATGATTGTTCTGGCCCTTCTCGTTTCTTTTGCTGCAGATACTTTTTTTCTGAATCTAATTTTCTTTTCAGCTCATTGAGTTGTTTAGAACTGTGCATGTAGAATCTGTTTTATTTACCATCCTTGAGTTACTCTATTTTTCAGAAACATACTAGAGAGAAGCTCAGTGATCGGGAACTCATTGGTATAGTCGCGAAGAATCTATTCTATGGAAGGATAACCTACTTACACTCGGGTCAAGGACAAGAGATGGCCCCAACCATGGGAACCAATGAAAACAAACTACTTGTCCGTAAACTACCAGTTGTGGATACAAGGTATATTTCTTGGCATTAAGTGTTAGTCCTTTTAGTTCCACTTGCACAAACCTTGAAGTTACCACTTGGTGTTTCATGACATGTGGCTCTGTAGTTGCACTGCTAGTTATTTGAACGGGATATGGGATCACGTTTGGTTAAAGTCATGAACATTGGATTTAGTATGTTGTGTTTTTTGCTTCGTAATTTCCATAGCTAAGATCATGGATTTTTAGATTATTTTTATTTCCTTTTTGTGCATTTGGGAGTTATAAGTAGGCTTAGGAGGTAGAGAGGACATCAAGGATATTGACATTGAAGTTTTCTATTTGAACTCTAAACCATGAGACAAAGGGTATGCTATTTGTGAGGAGGGTCAAGTCTCTCATCTTCGTTGAACTTAAACTCCAACATTCTGTCAGGCTAAGATGATAGTGCTACTCATCTTATCTTTTATAGACATTGCCATAAGTACCTTAAAGTTTAGATTTTTTGTTGTTTTGCTTATGAAAAAGTGTATAGTGGGCATATGTATGTCTACTTACTTTGGTGTAGATTGAATTGGACGAACTTGATTTGGCTGGCATAAATAACTATATTATCTCTGATGATCTCATTGAAAATGTCAATTCTGCATTTCAGCTTTTTGATGTATTTAACCTCAGTTAGGCCCTTTAGTTCGCAGTCTTTTCTAGTTTCTGTGTGTGGATTATTAGTGATACGCATCTGGATTTCTTAATTTTTGTCTAGGTATGTTTTCATTGGAGATGCTGTTGTCTTGAAGGACCCGAATGAAACAAATAAGTATCTAGTCAGAAGATTAGCAGCTTTAGAAGGATCTGAAATAGTATCAAGTGATGAGAAAGACGAGCCTTTTGTTCTTGAAAAGGATCAGTGCTGGGTTGTAGCTGAGAACCAAGAGATGAAATCTAAGGTACATTGTTAACTTTTTCCCTTACACCATACACTAATGAAGAAATCCTGCCTCTTACTTTGTCCTTGTAGTTCTCTAGTAAGGCCGCATTACATAAGAAAAAACTGAATCTCTATATACTTTGGTATGTTTTCTTGTTGACTTTATCACGCGGTGGGTTTTAATAGGAAGCATATGATAGTCGAACATTTGGTCCGATTTCAATGGCGGACATAGTAGGAAGAGCTATATATTGTCTGAGGACAGCCGTGGATCATGGTCCAGTAAGTAACAGGTAAGAGAATATGGTATCATCTCTTATCGGCTTTATCTTTCTCCTACTGAGTAAAACAAATCCTGGAATTGTTGCGCTCTTATCAGTGAATTTGCCATGGAAGAGGATTCTCCGATCCTGGCGGTAGAACTTGACGTGGATGAAATGGCGAAAGACCACAAGGCGTAATAACAAGGAACCTTGTTGCATCATTTCACAGTCTCTTTGTTTCCGTTCTAAATCCAATTTAGATGTCGTTGGAGATCGTGGCCGTTGGTTCTAAGCTTAACACAAAGGCTCATCATGAGCTTCATCCTCTCTGTTTCTTTAGAGAATCCAAACCAGGCTTTTAAACCGAGCCGAACAAGATTGTACCGTAAAACATAAATCTGACATTGAATATGATTTTAATTTGGTTAAACTGAATGTTCATATTTTCACTGAACCTTCAAATGCTGCAATTTCGGTTTACTGGAAATTTCCAATTAAAATAATACCAAAAATCTTGTTACATATCATATATACCAAAATTAGAAAAATTCATACAATCATGTTTACATGTTAGACAATGATACATATACTTTAGCAATAATTTATAAACATAACCAATAAAATTTTTTAATTTTGGTATATTTAATATGTAACAAGGTATTTGTTAGTATTTTATCATTGAAATGAGTAACAAATCATATTACAAACATATTTCTAGAGAAACGGATCGTAAATCCACCACTGAAACCACAAAATCGTTGAAATTGGAAATGACCGACTTTCCCCTTAATACTATATCAAATGTGTTAAATATGTTGCATATGAGTTTATATATATGTTTAGATTTTTCGACGGATTTCCGACGGAAAATGAAAATTTAACTGCGTAAGTTGCTCGCGTGAAGAAGAAGAAGAAAAAGATGAAAACTAATTTTAATTTTTAATTTTAATTTTAATTTTAATTGTAATTGAAATTTTATAATTAAAATTTATTTATAATTATAATTTTAGAACTAACACGTTTTACCTGACTGACAGTGACATGGCGAACCAATTCTTCTAAACGGTTAATAAATTATCATTTTTACCTTTGTTTATTGACAGACCGATTCAGAATCTAAGCACGATTAACTAATCTAATGATTATTACCCATTTGTTTTGATCTCTCTATTTGAAAATTACTTGATGCACAATGGACTCGGTTCAATTTTTTACGGGTCCCGCTTGACAAGTTGATTGGAGTTGACGTCAACTCAACTTGGTTTAATTGATGTCGTTTGATTTTTCTTTTCTTTCATCCCTATTCATAATATTCTCTCGCGAAGGAGACTCTTTCTTATAAGGAAATTGCAGGAGAACATACAAATTACAATATCAATTTTTTTTTTTTTAATTTGTGATTACAATATTAGGAAATTACAGGAGAACATACGATATTCCCAATAGCATGCGACTTTTCCTAAATATATGGTTTCTATTAGATGATATTTTAGATTGAAATCCAGATTAGTCTTTAAGTTAAATATATAGAGAAGCTCGGTTGTTATGATCAACTTCAAAATAATATATATAAAAACATGTAGAAGCAGTGTGAATTTCACATTGTGATATCTGTTAATTGATATGACAAATGTGACTTTAGTAAAATTAAATTGTATTTATTATATTAAAGCATATAGGTGTTACATATTGTGAAAAAGACGGTCATTAAAAATAAAAGCGAACAATTAGATAAAAAAATTAACCATATTATATCTATGAAATAAATATAATTATATGTATGTAGTTCTCTCTTATCAACCATCGTATTGTTTAAAAGCGTATCCCAATATTGACTTTGGTTTACTCTTTGTTTAAGGGAAAGTAGCACACGTTTGGCTTCCCATTTGAAATGTATTAAAAAGACATCAGATACGGACTAAAAGTCTGAGAAACTTCAAGATTGCTTGTCATAAAAGTAAAAGAAATTGTAAACCCTTTTCGTACGTATATCTATATCTATATAATATACAATTTCAAAGACTTTTCTTCTTCGATTGAAACTATTTATAAGATCTGGTTGTGAGACTTGTCTTTTGTCATATACAATTTCATGGATCATTCTGAGGTAATCAAAAGGCTGGATAAACTTGCTATCGGATCGGTGCAGTCAAACGACGTAGATGTAATTGAAGAAGATGATCAGACCGAAGATACACCTGTTCAACGAAGTTATGCAACAATTTTGACAGAAGAAGATATTCAAGTGCGTATGGAAAGTGACATTCAAAGACTTTCAGATCGTACTTCCCTCTCCATAGCCGAAGCCACACTTCTTCTTTCTCACTATTCATGGTAAAAAACTTTAACTGCGTCCTAATATTTGCTCTAGGATTAGTAATTCTTCTTCTACAAGGAACCTTTTTTTTTTAAATCTCTCTGTTTTTAAAACTTTATGTACTCAGGGATTTTAAAGAACCTAAAAATAAATGGCGTGATGATACTAAAAGTGTAAGAGAATGCGTTGGCTTATTGGAGCTTGATTCAACTTCTGATGACAAAGAAGCAGTAATTAATAATCTTTGAATTCAATTGCTTCTTCTATTTTTTTGTTCCGACTCTAAAAGATTAATTCCTTAATTAATGTTCGTATAGTTTGTTTGCGGAGTCTGCATCAAGTCACAGCCACCTGAGAACATTGCTTCGGTCTCTTGTGGCCATCGTATATGCACTTACTGCTGGACAAGTATGCATCGATATATCTCGTTTTAAATCAAATGATTTTTTCTCTTTTCTTGAAGACCTTATTTATACCAATGGCATGTAATTTTATAGGCCATATCAACAAAATCATCAATGAAAAGCCAGCTGCTCAATGGTTTATTTGGCTGAAATGTCCAGCTTCTTGTCCAGCTTCTATTGGTCGCGATATGATTGAGAGTTTTGCTTCCGATGAAGAGAAGTCCAAGTACTATCAATATCTTCTTAGATCCTACGTTGACCACAGAGAAACGGTAATAAAATGGCATTTAAAAAAAAAAACCATTAATTTGCTGCTTAAATGTTTTATTTTAGCTTTTTGTTTTTTTGGCATTAGATGAAATGGTATCCTGCTGGGGGGTCTTGTTGCGCCATTGATCTTACTCCATATTCTGGAAATTCTGATGTCTCTTGTCTCCATTTGCTTAGATTCTGTTGGAATGTGAGTTCTTTAGCCTTGAATCATGTTGGCTTTAATCAAGTTTCTATGTATTAAAACTTAAGCTTCAGTGCAGGGAGGAGGCTCACAGTCCTCTGGACTGTAAAACAGCTGCAAAATGGTTAGCAATAAACGCTTCTGGCAACCAAAACCCCAACTGGTAAAACAAAAAATAAACCAACTTTGGATGTCCATTTAATCTTGCAAATGTTCAAGTCTTTTTGCATTATGATTTTAGGGTATTCGAAAATACGGTGCCTTGTCCCAAGTGTAAGAGAAGGATCGAAGAGAATCAAAATTTTTCACTGAAGATGAAATGCTTACCTTGTAACTATGATTTCTGTTGGTAATTATACTTATATCTATGATTTTTCTATTGATTCATGTCATCTGGTTAATTTATTAGGGATGATCTTATAAATATTATCTTCTTTAATGAAATTTCCTCTGCAGGCACTGCCATGGCGACTGGACTGAACACGGGGAAGGAACTGGGGGCGATTTATACACTTGTAAATCCGATGCTGCCTCGGTACTTTATCTGATATTGAAAAGTTTCATGGTTTGTTGTGAATTCACCAATATTTTTTTATGGATCTTTCATATTCCTTTTCTGATGTTTTTGTAGAGTGATCAACTTTGGAACATGGCAGAATCTGCTGCAGCCAGATACAGAGAGTATTATGGAAATTGGGATAGTTATGAATCGGTATAAATGCACTTATTAATGAACTTCAAATCCATTATTCACTTATGAACAATGCATTGATTTCTTTTGAGTTTTTTTTTTGGCAGTTGATTAACATAGCAAAAGCAAAACTGCGAAAACTAGACACTGATGTAAGAGTAATCTATCTTGTCTTATTATTGTTCTGTTTCAATCTCTGTATACTAATCTTTATAGTTTTAATCATCTTCCAGATTCAGACACTAAGTAACACACAGTTAGAAAACGTATCGCAGCTTAAGTTCATCCTAGAAGCTGAGCTTCAGGTTAGCAAAACTAAACTAGTGGGAGAAATATATGTGATTGTGTTTTGGTTTCCTTCCTGACTTAGTGATACATAACATGATACAGATCATAGAATGTACAAGAGTCTTGAAATGGACTTATGCTTATGGATATTACCTTAGAGAGGATGATAAGGTCGAGAAGCTAAATTTCTTGACGCAAACGCAAGGTCTATAACTTAGTGTGTGCATATGCAGTTTGATAAGTTTCGATTTCTTTTGAAACTGAGGGATTATAAGCTAACAATTCTTTGTTGATCAGTGGATGCAATGATTCTTCTGGATAAGCTCGAGGACTGTCTAAAGACTTTGCCGCTGTTCGTTAACCCGAAGAGACTACCAGAGAATAATTTCAAAGACTTCCGTAACACGTTAACTGATCTAACTAGGTTCTGTGCTCTAGAATCTTTTTGTGTTTTTTTTTTGTTTTTTGAGCCAGATCCAACAGTTGAACTAAATGAACTTTTTTTCTTTTCATAACAGCATAACACGAAAACACTACGAGGAACTGGTAAAAGATTTAGAGAATGGCTTAGCTCATGTTGTCTCTGCTGCTTCAATAAGGTCTCAAATAGCATATAATAGAGAAGCTAGTGGTTCAGGCAGTAATCATGACGACTAATCGAGGCTAATTGCAGATTTGCAGTTTAGACTGAAATTTTTGGGTTAATAAAACAACCGATTTTTTTTTTGTATCTAATTGTACATCTTTTAATGTTTAAGCTCATTTTCCTAAAAAAAAAAATGTTTGCTTTGACTAAATATCTATAAGAATAATATTGGTGTGAGTTGTTGTGAGCTCTGTTTTCTTCTTTTAACATCGTGAACTCTGTTTTATACATAAAAAAAAACATGCGGAGAGACGACGTTGTAAATC
>CM051362.1:3649796-3674796 GCA_028015245.1 Cardamine occulta | reverse complement strand
ATTTTTACAGTCTTCCTAAGTTTGAGCGAAACACGTAGTAATTAATACATAATATATATAGCAAAATAGAGTTTGGCTTCATGGTGCTATCACGATCGAGCAAGAAGACATTTCGTTCTCCCAAGTTATACAACAATCGACGTCATCAATGCCTCCACTAAACATTGATTTACTTACTTTTGTGAAAATTTTCTTACATTAGTCTAGATTGTTGTATACGTGGATGACCTCGGAATACATAATCTGTGTAAACAGAACAAATTAAAAAGAGTTTTTTTTTGGCAATTAAAAGAATGTTAGCTCATATAGAATTCTCCTCACAATATAAAAAGCAAAAATCCCTTTTTATTTTTCTTATAATAGAAAATTTACTTTACTTGAAAGTATAAATTCTTTGTAAATGATAACCAAAATATAGAAAAAATAAAAGATTACTTAATATTCTTCAAGTTTAGTTTTCTACTAAAATCAACTCCAGAGAAAAGTGTCCATATCTCATCTACTCGAATTCTGAATCGCGAAATCAACGATATGGAATCGAGCTACAATTTCTCGATCAGGCTATCAATCTCCGGTTCTTTATAAAGTTGTTTATTTTTCCTTGAGATTCTCTTCTTCTATAAACTAGAGCCGTTCCTAGAGATTTTAGGACCCTAGACCAAAAATAATAATACTCTACATGATTTGTTAATACTAATTTTAAGATTAAAATAACTGTAATTAATATATTTTCTATATGATTATGATAATGAATTATGAAATTTGTGAATAATATTTTTTTAAGAAAAAAATATAAAAAGATCATAAAAGAAACTAAATTGATTTTTTAAAATTATGTTTGTAAAAAATAATTAAAATAAATTATTGGTAAAATTTATTAGTAAAAGTAATTAAAGAGTGAATGAAAATAAAAAATATGACAAATACAAGAAAATAAATATGTATTGGCTGTAAAAATTAATTATGAATAATGAAAAATTTAAAAAACCAATGATAAGGATTTGAAACTGAATGAGGATATATTTTGAGGTAACTTTAAAGCTATTAGATCACTAAATATTTTAATATTTAAGATCTTAAAATCTTATAAATAAAATATGATCCTAGACTAATGTTTAAAATTTTCCTTCCTAAGTACTATATAAAACACCAACCTTTTTGGTATTGAAACCCCAAACCCTACTTTGTTTGCTCTGAGACAAGGGAAGGAGGCTTTTTCTGTCTGATTCCTCTAAATCTCAAGTCTTTGAACATGGATTCCGAGGATGATATGCTCGATGCTCACGATATGGAATCGGGAGATGATGATTTTTACAGCGGCGGGACCGATGATTACAACGACACTGATGATGACGTTGAACCCGATTACGGCTTGATTGAGGAAGATGCGGACAATTCCACCATGATCGCCTCACATCGCTCTCAGGTGGGTTTGGTTTTGTTAAGGTTTCGTCGTTGTAGCTTGTTTTGGATTTTTATTGTCTTTTAGATTTTCTTGTGTGTGTCTTGCAGCTGGTGAATGTCGTAAGCTGATTTTTTTCTTTTTCTTCTTTACTTGGTAGTATATAATGGATCTGTGACTCTTTGTTGATTACTGCATTTGATTGGTTGTTAAAGTTTGGATTTTGTTGCCGTTTCGACCTTACTTTAGTCTTTGGCAGTTTAGTTTTCCCAATTTGTTCCGGCTTTAATGGGAAATACTGAGCTTTATGAAGGTTTTTCGGTTAGACTTTTGTGTTTTTCATGCAATGCCTAGTTAGTCTTCTAATTGTTGAAATGGTAGATCAAGGCCATTTAGTTTTCTTGATGGCACTGCGTCGCTGTTGATTGTTGTCTTAGTGTAGTAGCTTGATGGAAATGCAGTGATTAGTAGATTCTTAATGTACCTTTTTTGTGTTTATCCTGGTTCCCGGCTCCTTGCTAAATCCAGTTACATGAAGGGATTCTTGCAAAGGCAGATTTGTGATCATTATATTTTGCCAAAGCTTTTTATTTGGCTGACTTTCTTATATCTAGTTGTGGAGCTATGGCATACCTGATAGTTCTCTTCCTACTTAGTGGTTTTATTTCACATCTGCTCTTATTTTACTGTGACCATTAACACTGTGTTATTGTAATGATGTATGCTTCCAGAAAAATTACCTTGTTCTCAAGGAAGAAGATATTTGCAGGCATCAGAAGGATGATATTGGACGAGTTTCCATGGTCCTCTCCATTAGTGAGGTCGAAGCGAGCATTTTGCTTCTTCACTATCGCTGGTAAATTCCCTCGATTACTGTTTGATTTTGCTATTGCTCTCGCTGTTTCCTATGTTTTTTTCCAGCTATCGGTTATATATCTGCGACATTGTTTATCTTCATTTGTTTTCAAAACGACTTTTCTCTCCCATGAAGTTGTTTTGATCTGCTGCTACATTAAAATGGACTCTATAGTCTATAAGCTCTTTGAAAACATATATGTCCATACTTGTGGGCTTTCTCTAGTTTCTTAATGCTCTGAGAAATGTTTCATTTTAGGAGTGTTAGTAAACTCCATGATGAATGGTTTGCTGATGAGGAGAGAGTTCGGAGAACTGTTGGCATATTGGAGGGACCTGTTGTTTCAACACCTGATGGCGGAGAAGTATCACTTTTGATTTGTCGACTCTTAATTTGTTTTCTATAATTCTCACTTGGTAATTCATGTTTCACTGACACATGATTTGATCTTTAGCTTACATGTGGAATATGCTTTGACTCCTTTCGTGTTGAAGAAATTGTATCAGCTTCTTGTGGTCATCCTTTCTGCCCTACATGCTGGACTGGTATGTTGTGTTTTCTTTTCCTTAGTATCCATAGACGCTTACATCTGTGTGTTTTTCAGAAATGGGGTGGATTTATCTGAGAGCATATTTGGTTAGCATTTCGGTTACGAAGTTCCAAAGATATTTGCCTATGTATTTAATTATTAAGCTTAGCTTCTTCCAGACTTAAAATGCGTGGAATTAAGTTTCATATTCTGTTATTCTTTAGAAGATTCTTTTCTAATACCTTTCCTTTAATACGGTACACTTATATAGGTTATATCAGCACAACCATCAATGATGGCCCAGGATGCTTGTTACTAAAATGTCCAGACCCTTCTTGTCCTGCTGCTGTTGGTCAAGATATGATTGAAAAATTGGCTTCTAAGGAAGACAAAAAGAAGTATTATAGATATTTTCTTAGGTCTTATATTGAAGACAACAGAAAGGTAAGGCTTTCAGATAATATATATCAGATTGCATAACTTGCCGCTAGGAGCAGAAACTGCTTGATGCTCTTGCCTGTTCTTTTAATTTGTCTATTAAAGCTAACCTTTAAAAGCCATTCTTTATCCTTGTGTCCTTCCTAAGATGCTTTAATTGATACCAACTTCCAGGAAGCTTTTATTATTCTATGTCGTGAAGTGGCTATTGAAATTGTAAATAAAGCCTAGCATGTTAGTAGTGTTGATAGAAAATCCTCGCTGTTTTCAGATTTACCTAGTTTTCTGCTTGAATAAAAATCTCAATCATCCCAACTTTATTCATGCCTTTGCTCTGAGCAGAATATAGCAATCTGTCGTCCATATTTATGGCTGTGATATGGCGCTTGTCTAGTTTTGATGTTGCTACCTTATGTTTCTTTTCAGATGAAGTGGTGTCCTGCCCCAGGATGTGAGCATGCAATTGATTTTGCTGCTGGAACTGGAAGTAGTGATGTTTCCTGCTTGTGTTCGCACAGCTTTTGCTGGAATGTAAGTTCCTGGAGTCAAAGCCATCTAATCTACTTTCCCTTGACTATTTAATCATTTTGGTTTATATGTGGAACTATGATAAATCTGAAATTCCAGTGCACGGAAGAGGCTCATCGTCCTGTGGATTGTGACACAGTTGCCCAATGGATACGAAAGAACAGCGCTGAATCTGAAAATATGAATTGGTATATGCTTCCTCATCATCTGGTTATTTCTACCGTGTATCTCGCAAAAATATGTTTAATAACCACTGGAGCTATGTTATTTCTCTTAAATCTTACATTTTTGTTATATTACTTGCTAATCAAATTTTGCCTCCTCATACCCAGGATACTTGCCAATTCAAAGCCTTGTCCGAAGTGTAAGCGGCCAATTGAAAAGAATCATGGCTGTATGCACATGACATGCACACCACCTTGTAAATATGAGTTTTGTTGGTAATGCTTTATCCCCTTCTCTGACGATGTCCTAGTTTGTTGTTACTCTTTCTCTGCCATGTTGTTTCTCTCTGATGTCTTAGGACTTAATCTTACGATGGAAGTGCTAATGAATGTATGTCTATATGAATCTTTAGGCTTTGCCTTAATGCATGGTCAGATCACGGGGAAAGAACTGGTGGTTTTTATGCCTGCAACCGGTATGAGGCAGCCAAGCAAGAAGGATTGGTAGGACCTCTTGTACTTATTTGAACATTTGTGGTGGGGTTTTCTGCAAGAACTTGAGCTGATGGTTTTTAATATTGTTTGTTGATATCAATTCATTTTTTTCTGTTTTAGTATGATGAGGCTGAAAAGAGGCGAGAGATGGCGAAAAATTCGCTAGAAAGATACACTCATTATTATGAGCGCTGGGCAAGCAATCAAGTGGTATGCACCATTTTTACTCTTTATGACACTTTAAAGCATGACGTTTTCTTTACACTCTAAGTTCGTTTCCATCATAAGATGGAGTATGAAGAGACAACATGTTTTGTGTATTCCCGTCACATGTATTTACTTTTTTTCGAGTGATTTGGCAGTCGAGGCAAAAAGCTATAGGGGAACTGCAGAAAATGCAAACGGTGAAGGTAAGAATTGTTAATCTTATTTTTCAATTTTATTTCCTTCTTGATCTTTTATGTACCAAGTTATAGTTGATTCTTCTTTGGAGTAGATAAGCAGCTATTCCCTTTGCTTTTATTTGAAACACCAAATCGAATTCAGACTATAGGGACTATTGTTACTTTGTTGTTTTTTCTTTGAATTTGTGATGGTTATATACGTGGGCATTTATATACAATTTTGAACGTAAGAAGGTTTTTGGCAGTTTCTCACATGATGTTGACATCTTTTCTCATTTTTCTGCTAGCTTAAGAAGCTTGGTGACATACAGTGGACACCAGAATCTCAGCTCAAGTTCATCACAGAAGCGTGGCTTCAGGTTAGCAGCCAAAATATTTGAATAACTATGAGATTTATGTACAACATCTCTCTGACTGTTCCTTGTTTAATTTATACGTTTGCAGATCATTGAATGCAGACGGGTGCTGAAATGGACATATGCTTATGGATACTATCTAGCTGATCAGGCTAAGCGACAATTTTTTGAGTATTTGCAAGGTCAGAACTCTCATCTGTAGATTTGGCTGGAACAGTTGGTTGTGTCAGTGAATCCTTGAAGTTGAAGATTTTCTTGTTGATCTGATCAGGGGAGGCTGAGTCAGGTTTGGAGAGGCTCCACAAATGCGTAGAGAAGGAATTGGAGAAGTTTCAACATGCTGAAGGCCCTTCAGAAGGTTTCCATCAGTTCCGGACTAAATTAACTGGCTTGACCAGGTAAATTATTGTATTTTTAACGTCTATTTGGCTGTTTGGTACAGAATAAGAAAAGCCATCAGCTTTTCAGACAGATCTAGATAGAGTCTGACTACGCATTAGTTTCTGCCTCAGTCTTATTGTTGCATCTATAGTCAGATTCCTGTTGTAGGTTTGGTTGAACTAGTTGAGACTTTGAACAACCATATGAATGCTAACCCAACGGCCTCTATCATGTATAAACAGCACAACAAAAACCTTCTTTGAAAATCTGGTGAAAGCGCTGGAGAATGGTCTTGCTGATGTGGACTCGCAAGCGGCTAGCAGCAAATCAACAAACTCTAAAGCTAGCATGACAAAAGGTGGTGGGAAAGATAAAGGAAGCTCCAAAAATGGTGGGTCCAGCAGAAACCCAGATGACAACTGAGATCTCTCAGGTTTCAGTTAAGTCACTTGAGTCGAAAATGAAAAGACTTTTAACAGTTCAGCATTTGGGGAAAGGCTTGGGGTTTTACAATACTTTCCAGTAGCCTCCTCTAAGTTTCAAGGCTGTTGAGGCGGACGACTGCATGAACAAGTGAACTACCTCTCTTTGTCTTGAGGGTTTATGATAGTTTTTGCTCACCCTAAATATTGTATATAAAGGAATCTGCAGACTGTGAGTCTTTTGATTTGCCTTGTTCTGCTAGTGAATTGTCTGCAAACCAACCCGAAGTCTCTTATCTCCAGGTCAAAAGCAAATGATACCTCATTTGTGAGTGTCTCTTTTATCTACGATGATCTTACGTTAAAGTGAACAACGTTCGGTTCCATTATTAAAACTGAAAATTTATTTGCCTTCGTAAAAAAACGCGGGAAATACAAATAAGGGGGGGGGGTTGATAAAAGTAATTTCTTGTAATCAAGCAAATTTCTTATAAGAGGGGGGGGGGGTTTGAAGGGTAATTTGATTTGTGTACTTAATTGTTTGGTACAAGTACTAGCAAAATCGATCACCTTTCTTGTGCTATGTCTTCTCCATGTATCTGATAATTTTGTATAATAAACTCGTCCTATGCAATGCTAATTCGTTGACTCCTTCAAAAATCTCCAAGAAGTTAGTGGTTGGTGTGTCATTATCTTCATGATTATGTTTTTTGGTACATGTCTTCCTCAAACTGTATTTCAATTCTTGCTACTGAGACGTCTCTTGTCTGATATTTCTTACGGCTAAATTACAGAAAGTGATTGGGATCTCCAATGGCTTTCACGGATGGGAAAGATGGATCTAAAGGATTTGTGAAAAGAGTGGCTTCATCTTTCTCCATGAGGAAGAAGAAGAATGCAACAAGTGAACTAAAGCTACTTTCAAGATCGAAATCAACAGGTTCAACTAACTATGAATCCATGAAGCTACCTGCAGCAAAGAAGATTTCAGATATCACAAACAAAACAAGGATCAAATCATCAGCTGGCGTAACGCCACAACCAAGAAGAGAAAAGATCGATGATCGTGGGACGAATAAGAAGTTTGGAAAATGGAGAAGTTTTGATGATAGTGATTCAATATGGTTATCTTCAGATTGTGCATCTCCTACTTCTCTTCTTGAGGAACGTAGGTTATCTGTTTCTTTTCATTTCTCGGTTGATGAGAGTGTAGTTTCTTGGTTATCAAAACTTGCCAATTCTTCCCTTTCTCTGAATCATCAAGAAGCAACTTCCACTAAAGACCGTCCCAGAATCCCAAGGGACACTAAAGAGAATGCAGAGAACATTCAGAAGAAAGATTCATCTACTTCTGCTCCAAATTCCACCGTTCTTGATTCTTCTACTCAGAGTTTACAAGGAAAGAAAGTGAGCTTTTCACCATCTTCAGGTACAGAATCAGAGATTGTGTCCCCTTCTCTGAAAATCTCCTCTGATTTGCCATCTGGTCCTAATAACCACACAGAAACTTCTTTGGTTCATGAGAAAAGTGTAGAGATTGTTGATTCTAAGAAGAGCACTAATGTTGATGAGCCCCTTTTCTGGCCATATGAGCAGAGATTTGATTGGACACCAGAGGATATTTTGAAGCACTTCTCAATGTCACCTCGGAGAAAGAAGTTATTGAATGCCAAAGTTTCTGCAGGTACCTCTCCAAGATCCATGAGAGCACAACTTCTCCAGACAAGAAAACTAGATCTCAAAGATGGGTGTAAGAGGAAGCTTGTGTTCAACGGTACTGTAACAAACGCAGCCAAGATTCCAGAACTCAAAAGAACAATCAGCAATAGCAGCAACAAGAAAAATGACAGTATCAAGAACGAGCCAATCAGGAACATAGTGAAGAGGAACAAAAGTTTGCCATCAAGGTTGAGAAAATCAAGCAAAACATGTTCAAAGGTTGTACCTATTGAAGTTGCTGAAGAAGTGGTTACAGCAGAGAAAGCCAAAGTGGAAATAACAACTAGAAAGCTCATAAACCGCAGAAGTAAGACTATGTTGGAAGACGATTTCGCATTGATGAATGATTTCTCAATAGAGAAGGCAGTTGGGCTTGGTGAGTTCAAGGGTAGAGAGGGTATAGATTCCGAATTTAACTCTGATACTTTCTTGTTTGATGATTCTCTTTGAAACTATAGATTATTTAGTTGCCAAAACAAAATTATCCGTCCTTGGCAGCAAATTTTGTTCCTGATTTTTTGAATACTGAGTTTATAACCATGGATTCTCATGGAGTAGAAAAGGCTAAAGAAAACTGATTTTGATTGTATGAGCATTTTTTGAGAAATTCACCTAAAACACTTGCACCATTGAATCAATTTCATCACACAGTTACCACTTTGAGATATATACACTGGCGGACCAACGTAGGAGAAATGGGGGTTTTTTAAATTTATATATTTGGTATTTGCTCCAATTACGCTATTGCATTTGTTTGCTGTTTCGGTTGAAAGCTTAAATATCAACCCCATAGACCTTGGATCAAGGCCATCATATGTATTAAGGCCATGAATGGCAATAGTTTTTGGATTTAGATTTTTCTAAAATCTACTTCATAGTCATTCAAGATTTTTTTTTTAAAGTTTTTACAAATTTTTAAACAAAAACCAAAAACCACTTTTTGAGTTTTTGAGTTTGAAAGTAAGAATTATTTTTCAAAATCCATTTATTTTTTATTTCTATTTTTTTGCAAAATCTAAAAACCAATATATAAAATCAAGAATCTAAAAACCAAAATTTATAATCTAAAAACCACTTAAAAACTCTTAAACATTCATGGCTTAAGTATTATTTTACTATTTTTTTCATTGGGCATTTGCCCATACTTTTTGTTTCTGTTGTTTATCATAGTCTATATTTGATTTTTTCAGAAAACTCTGGGAGAGTTATATGCTATTTGGGATATAGAATCTCTCAATATACCTAAAGGTTGCGATCCTGATCTTCTTAATGGAATCATCCGGTTAATGAATTCTCAAGGATTTACATGAAAATTTGCTATTGAAGTCGTGGTGGCTAAATTCTCCGAATATAGAATTTCTACTATGAAGCGCATAGAGCTTGAAATAAGAGGAGTCGAGTTTATTTATATGTACTCAGTTTAGTTTCATAGTTTACATTTCTTTCTTACTCTATTACTATATTACATAACAGAATTTTATACACTTTCTTATAAAATAGAAGCAAGCCTTAGATACTAGGGTAAGAGAAAACCAATTCTTCTATAAAATGAAATTTTACCTTGCGGAACTGTTAGGATAAATATATGCCAACTTCAAAATTGAATCACACAAACAAACGAGTAATCAATTTTTATGTAATTCACAATTTCAGGGAATATAGGCAACAAAAATCAATATGAACGTGTGTACCAAGCAGGTTAGTGAAGAAGGAACTATGTACAGCTAATGTAGTTTTTGCCAAAAAGAGGTATTTGAACTTCTTCTATTAATTATTAATTATTAATCAACTAGAGAGATAATTTATTAATTATTTCATCATTTCATGTTAATATTTATTTGAAATTTTTTAAAATCACATTTTCTTTCATAAGAAAATGTGTATATATATATATATATATTTTTTTTTTTTATGTCATTGATACTTGTGATATTTTACTTCTGCAGTGACCCTAAGGACATCCCATGGCGTACGGTTGGAGCTGACTTTGTTCCTGATTTTTTGAATCTTATCTTTGTACTGAGTTATAAAATAAATGTCTAAATGTTTTATAAGCAAGGTTTGATTTGCTAAAAAGCCCATAATTTTGGGCCTGCAGTAGGCCCATATAATAAATAAGGGACGGAAAGCGGGAAAAGCAGCTAGGTTATTCTCTGTTCTCTCTCTATCACAACACTCCAACACGAAACATGGATTCCAATCCAAGCTCGAGCTCGATGTGGAGTAACATAGTGAAGAAAGATTCGCCTTCAAAGCCTTCATCTAGCGACGGAGCTCCGGCAGCGATTCCGGGATGGTCGGAAACTGCAAATCTGGAAAGGGAATATCTACGGCAGTTTTTGATGCCAACGCCGTCATTGAAGGAGGCCAGAGCTTCATTAACTTGGCCGATAAATTCGTAACCATCCGTGAAGTGATCTCCGAGATTCGTGACCCTGATTCTATTCGTCTTCTCGAGTTTATTACTTACACGATCGAGGAACCTTCTCGTGAATCTCTCAGTAAAGATAGATAAAATATGTTTTTTGGTGCAATTTCTAGAAGAAGCTTAAAGAGGTTTTGGAATGAGTCTTTAATTTGTTGCATCATCTCTGTGCAGTTGATAAATTTGCAAAAGCTACTGGTGATTTTCCATGTCTGTCTGATGTAGATCGCAAGCTGATTGCTTTGACATACACTCTTGAGGCTCTGGTTAATGGCACCACAAATCTCAGCCACTGATTCAAACTGTTAGGGTTAAGAGATTACCTGAAAAGGAATTACCTGGTTGGGGCTCTAATGTGAACTTGGATGAGTGGGAGGCACTGGAGAAAGAGACCGAGGAAATATCCAACCCTAACTCCAAGATCCTTCCGTTGAAAGACTTTAATATGAATATTATCCCTCAATCAGGTGAGGGGCCAGAGGTAAAGGATAAGGGTAAGATGGTAGTGGAGGGAGTTGATGTATCGCAGGGCCAATGTGATTCTGGTGAATGGACACCTGTAGTTAGTAGAAAGACTCGCACAAGAAGAGCTACGAGGGATGCTGCCTTGGCTGACCAAGAAACTCAGCAAGACCAACAAGCTGACAAAGCTGGAGACGTGATTGTGGACACAAGTCATCCGTCCAGTGTAGCTTGTATTACCGGTGACTATGCAATGCAAAATGCTATTCTTCAAATGGGTTTTGAGTTTGCTTGCACCCGGAGGAATGCAAATTCGCCAACTGAAAGGTACACATCCTGTTTATAAACTTTCTATAGCTGAGAAATTATACAATTCTTACACTTTACATCTTCAGGTGGATCCGGAAGTGCCATGCTTGCAACACAGTAATTCCCCAAGCTTCCTACACAGTAAATTCTGACATTCGAGCAGGGTTCTGTCCCAAGTGCGGGAATGGCGGCACAATACACAAGGTTGTGGTTACAATAGACAAGAATGGCACCACCGTAGCTGTGAGTAAACTGCGTTTTTCACTTCGAGGGACCAAAGTAAGTACTCTTTTACAAGCAGAAAGCTAACCGAAACACACTCCTTCTATGCATTGCAGGTTCACAAATTTCAGTTACACACTAAAAGTTGCATTAATTAGTGAAGAATTTCTCTTCTTTATTTCGACTATGATACTGAATCGTTATAAGCAGAAGCCAAACCAAATCACATAAATCTTCTTCTTTTTTCTTTGTGCAGTTTCTATACCAATGCCTAACGGAGGAAGAGTCGGAATAAAAAAGAATATGATTCTACGGGTAGATCAACTCCCTCGAAAGTTTCTTCATCGCAAGACCAAGAAAAAAGCAAGCAAACCGGTTAGTACAATGCAACCTCAAAATGTATAGCCTTTGAATAAAAGAAAACATTTAGGTAATTTCGGATTTGATTATATTGTTGAATTTCAGGGAGATGATTGTTTTGTATCAGAGGATGTGTTCCTGAACCATCATAGTGATAAAAAGACACCATTTCAGCCTCCTGTAAGAAAAGCTATGGCGATTTTCAGCCAGAAAAGGAACCCTAATGACAACCATCACTCTCGTTCTATGCACTGATCCTCTTGTTTCTCCTAGATAACAAGCAAAGGGAGAGGTTTTATTTATTTATTTATAATTCGTTGAAAGCAGGGATATTTTTGTATTAGAGTTTGGACTACAAATTTGAGCAAAACCCTTTTACGGCTTATTCGGTTACTTGACAATTTGAGATATATGGCTATCTTTATATCTTATCTGTTTTGAGAGTGTAGTCAATTGGTTATCAAAACTTGCCAAATCTTCCCTTTCTCTGAATCCTCAAGAAGCAACTTCCATTAAAGACCGTCCCAAATTCCCAAGAAATACTAAAGAGAATGCAGAGAACATCCTGAGTTTAACTCTGACACTTTCTTGTTTGATGATTCTCTTTCAAACTATAGCATTATATATTCTTGTAATAAATATCTCAAAGTTTTAAGTGTGTGATGGAACTGTTCCAATCGTGCGGGTGTTTTAGATAACTTCCTCCTAAATGCGCGTACAAACATAATCAGGATTTGTTTTAGATAACTTCCTCCTAAATGCTACTTTTTTTCTACTCAACGAGAATCTGATTATAATAAACTCAGTATAAAGTGTTGTTTTGGCAAGTATATTGTCTACTGATGCAGTAACTAAAGTAGACCAAACAAGTAGAAACCATATACATGGCAAAATATTCAGTTCACACTATTGTAAAGATCTGAAACACCAGAAGGGGAAAGTCACTAAAAAAATATAGAAGAAAAACCTAACAAAGAGTAAGATCCTAATTTTGTTTATCAACCAAAACCAAAACCAAAACCAAAACGCCGCAAAAAACCTATCAGAGAACAAGGGAAGAGCTATCTTGTCTCAAGGGCAAAACAGAGGATTTCAAGGCACCTGAAAGTCCAAAGACTGATCTTGCTCCCCTTTTCCAAGTGGT
This sequence comes from Cardamine occulta, assembly GCA_028015245.1. Lineage (NCBI taxonomy): Eukaryota > Viridiplantae > Streptophyta > Magnoliopsida > Brassicales > Brassicaceae > Cardamine > Cardamine occulta. The sequence goes on along the minus strand of CM051362.1, from coordinate 3,662,180 downwards.
TTTTCTTGACGACGTAGTTCCAATCGTAATTCAAAGCATAATTGGAGGTACCGAGTCCAGACCCCTTCTTCATCTCATATCTCTTAATACGCAAACCAAACTTTTGAGACCTTTGATTCACAAGAATGGTTCCCACACCAAAATTATCCTCTTCTTTTCTGTTTCCGATCGGTGCTACTTTCGCTAAAGCTATACACTCCACAAGCGTCAAGAAGTCGTTTCTGAGTAGCTTATTGAAAGGGATCAAGAGACGGCTCTGTCCTTGGTTGACATCACTCGCGGACAGCTCCGTTTCAAAGATCAGCCTCGGTTCTCCGACTCCGTCCATGTCTCTTATCACCTCCAGAATCCACTCCGGCATCTCTCTACGCATCCTCCGTGGCAAAAAAACAAACTTTGCCCTCTTGGATTTACCACCACTACTACTCTGTTGAACGGAAAGTTTCTTGCTGCTTGTGCTCTCCGTTAGACACGAAGATGGAGAAGATTTGTAAATAGGGTTTGGTGGGGTTTTAGTCTCCTGCGATGAAGAAGAAGTGGAAGCCCCATTAAGATTTTCAAACTCTGTTTGTCTTAGCGTAGACCTTATCTTTCTGGGGACGTGATCGAAGAGTGTCTTCTTCTTGCTCAGATCTTCAGAGACAATCTTGGATTTTCCTTTCTTTGCGCGTCGTTCTTCTTCATCAGGGTTTTGTGGGGTTTTGGCATCGGAAGAAGAAATAAATCGACGATACGCGTCTCTTGTAGAAGAATCAGTGGGGGACCTGATTAAGATCAAGAAGCGATGAAGAAGTAGAAGCTCCATCAAGACTTTGATGGTTTTGTTGTGAGTAACTTCTCTTCGCCAAAGGCGACGTTGTTTTCTTCTTTTTCTTCTTCTCTATTTCAATAATGTCATCTTCTACTTTTTTAACCATAACCGAGGCATCAACCAAACACAAAAAATTCGACCACTCATCATTCTTCCCCTTAGCAGCGAGTTGAGCTTCGTAATACTTATCCATTGTTGTCGAACGGAAAGCTCAAAGCTCAGAGAGCGAAAACGTGAGGAAGAAGGAAATTAGATTGATTTAGGAAAAAAAAACTAAGCGACAGTAAGAATAAGAGAATGCTTCTCTTGCCTTGAATACTTACCACAACTCTGATTATATATATAGAATTTAGGGTTTTTACTGTGAGTTTAGTGGTTTAATTACCATGATTAGTTACTAATTACACCCCGTTGTCAAGATTTCCTTTTTTTATATGGAAAGCCAACGTTGACGGAAATACAAGAAGAGCTAACTTTTATTTTTTGAAATAGGAATTTCCTATCATTATCTTTAATATTTTTTTCTAAAGCTTTTTGTTCTAGATAGAATTAGAATACAGCTAATATAAATTCTTAACACATACATTAATAATACTTCATCGACATCTTCTTAAACTAAAATAAAAAATAAAAAAATTGCTTTTTTGTTTTATCTTATGGTGACATACAGATTAAAAATTTTCATTTATGTATCCAAAATTTATAATACATATTTTTCATAAACAGTTATAAATTTGACACTTATATTTATTTACATAATAATCATTCTATTAATGAAAATATGTAGATTTAAATATATATATCAGTACAGACTGTATATGAATTTTGGGAAATTTTCAGTAGTAAATAACGCCAAAAATAAATAGTTACCAATTTATTAAAATGATTTGTTACAACAAAAAGTAGTAAAAATTTAGCAGGTTTTGCATCTGAAACACAAAAGGTGGCTCTATGATTCTGATCACCGGTACCGGAGCCGGTTCAAAATTTCCCAACGCCGCTCGTGTTTTTATTGCAATGAATCGCCGAATGTATTCTTCTACTCTATCATCTGCCAAATCCATCTCCGCCGCAGATTCCCTAAACCTTCGTTCCAATTCTAATTCAGGTCTCCTCTCTCTCTCTCTCTCCGAATTTGTGGGAAATCTTGTATTGATGGAACTTCGCTGCGTAATTGGTCGATTTGTTTATTAAATACTTATTTTTGTTATCAGAAGCAGCCAATGTAACTTCCAAGTCTAAGCCTCGAGACTCTTCAAGGAAGAAAAGGCTAAAGCAAGAAGATTTGGAACCCTTGGAGAAAGATTCCAGCAGAGGAATCAATGCCCGTAATGTAATACAATAGGGTTTTGGAAATTTCAAATCCTGCTTCGAGTATGAATAATTCTTGAGAGATTTGTAGTCAGTTTGTTGCTTGAAAATGAGAAAAACATGGGCTTACTGCTTTCTATGTTCTTAAACCAATCAGATTTCTTTTGGGAATATATAAAGTTTCGTCATTTTTGTTTTGCTTTACTTTACGTTGAAGATATGTCTTTAATACTTATCCTCTTGGTCTTTGTTTGTGTTTTTTCCTCCTAATTGAGCAATTAATCAAAGAGTGAATTTCTAATTGAATGCTAGATGCAGGAGGTGTGTGGATTACCTGATATAGAAGAAATTGCTGACAAGAAGACAAATGTATCTCCTTCATCTAGTAAGTCTCACTATCTATACTTACATTTTTCCTTTTTATGTATATAAAACAAAAGTTTCATATTCTTTGATTGTGTCTAAGCCACATTCATGGGTTGAGTCTTCAGTAATATTTGTAATCCAATCTCAGTCATAAGGGGATGTCTGATGGATTGAAAGAAATAAAGTGACTGAGCCAAAACTTGTACTCGGTACTCTCCTTCTCATAGCAGGATTTCGTGTATGAAATGGTTTTGCAGGTGCGTCAAAACTCAAATCATATATCAAATCAACAGAAGCTAGCACTTCTGCATCACAGATCAAAACTCCAGGTTTTCTTTTAGGATACTCTACTTTACTTAGTGGCATTTTGGGTGCATTTATTCTCTAAGATGTTTATTTAGGCAGACCACCTGAAAACTGGGAAAAGGTGCTCGAGGGTATTCAAAAAATGAGATCTTCAGAAGGAGCACCATCTGACGCTGTAGAATGTGATAGAATCGGAAGCTTTTTACCTCCAAAGGTAGAAATATCTTACTATATATGGGAATTGAGGTATTACTGAGTTTGTGATTTTACGTGGAAGTATGCTCTGAGATATGCTCATTACTTCTCCCATTTGATTTTCATTATTAAAATTTACATGATATTCTATGCATAGATTAGGAACCAAGCTCCGAGTTGTTTACCCTGAAAAACACCCATAACCATTATGATAATACTAACAAATGCTAACTTACCTTTAGGTAATTCTCTTATTTTTATTCTTGCTGTATGTTTAAAATTAGAGAATAGATTGCCCTTCTTGTTTTTGCTTCTGACCTTATTTCTCGCTATTTTTAGGAAAGGCGATTTTATGTTCTCATAGGAACACTTCTTTCAAGTCAGACTAAAGATCACATTACCGCTGGTAAGTTTTATTTAAACTACTTAACATATGTTGAGAGAACGCTTAATTTCACCGTTCTAGTATCTCTGAAATCATTTGGATCTCCAAGTTTCCTGATTTTATATCCAGACTCTTCTAATATGCAGCGGCAGTAGAACGTCTTCATCAAAATGGCCTTCTCACTGCTGAAGCCATTGACAAAGCCGATGAATCAACCATAAAGGAATTGATCTACCCGGTATGTTGTTAAAGGCCTTTTTGACTCTGTTATGATTGCATGCTGCCATATTTTTTCATGAGAAGTTTTCAAAAAATGAAAAGGAAAAGAATGAGAAACCATAAATGTAAATTTTTGTTGTCATTTGACATTTGATGTGAAACTTAATGCTTGCCCTTTACTTTTAGGTTGGATTCTATACTAGAAAGGCTACTCATGTGAAGAAAGTTGCAAAAATTTGTCTGATGAAATATGACGGTGACATTCCAAGCTCTTTGGAAGAACTACTCTCACTTCCAGGAGTTGGTCCTAAGATTGCTCATCTGGTAAAATTTGCACATAGTACTCAGATTTGTAAGGGAGTACGTATTAGAAAAGTTCTTAAAGGTTTCTTGGGATGTCCTGTGATAGGTTTTGCATGTAGCATGGAATGATGTTCAAGGGATATGTGTAGACACACATGTGCATCGCATTTGCAATAGACTTGGTTGGGTGTCTAAACCAGGAACAAAACTGGTGCTTCTCTAACATCAGGCTTATATATATCCTCTATGAGATTGATTTCTTAACACTTGATAAAACTTTGCCTCTTCTTTAATTCGCTCGTCTGCTTTTTGTCACTCTAATTTGTTCTTGACCAGAAAACCTCGTCCCCAGAGGAAACTAGAGTAGCTCTGCAACAGTGGCTTCCAAAAGAAGAATGGGTCGCTATTAACTTTCTGTTGGTGAGTAATCCTCTGAGATTCTAAGTTAAGAGATGCTTGAACATACATAAAAACAATCTACTTCCGACTATTATGAACACTGCATCTGTCAGGGTGATTAATGGTGGAAATGTATATAACTCCTCTTAATCTTCATCCTCCTACATTTTTTTCTGTTTGAAATCTTCACAGGTAGGTTTCGGGCAAACGATATGCACACCGCTAAGACCACACTGTGGAACTTGTAGTATCAGTGAGCTTTGCCCTTCTGCCTTCAAAGAGACCCCAAGCGCATCATCCAAATTGAAGAAATCTGTCAAAAGCAAGAAGGTTTAGTTGCTTTGGCTCTGGATTCTTCTTCTAGATCATTGTTTAATCCATTTGATTGTTAGTCCTCGGTAAAATATAAATTGTATAGCTTTATGGGGAATGCAAGAGCATCCCACTTTTTTTTTTTTGGAAGCATCCCACTTGTGTATAACTTAAAGGATCAACATTAACTCTGTAATGGTATACTTATAATTGATTTTCTGAAAAATTTTAAGAGATGATTGAGTAACCTTCCTAATTTTTTCCACAAGCAAGTGATTTGGAGTCAATGTACCTTGTCACTTATATAGAAGTTACTGATATTCTACGTTCAACGTTTGACCAAAGTTGAATTTTCAAGACGAGAAGAAACCTTAGTGATAAACTAATGGTTAAACTTAAATCCCACACTGGAGTAAATTTGTTTATTTTTGTTGTCAAAAGGGGTTAAATTAATTTCAAAATCCGTAATTTGTAAATTGAGATTGTAGGCGACTGAACGGAATGAAGTTTTGGGGTTGATATATGATGTATGAAAAAATCTGGGGAGTAGTTTCAAAATAATTCAAACTAGTAAAGAATATCCACGGACTATGAGAGGTAGGGATAGAGTTATTCTCACGTCCAAACAAGAGGTTGGGAAGGAAATTTTATTAAAGCAGCAGCCGGAAAATAAAAGAAACAAAAAAACCGCTCGACGAGAAAAAAAAAAAAAAAGAGGGAGAAGAGCAAACGAAGACGGACCTGCAAATTGTGCAGTCTCCACTGACACTTTGGATCTTTCTCTCTTTTCACCTTCTGCAATCTTCAGGTTCCTGCTTTCTTATGTTATCATCTATCTGTTAGGCTTTTTCGATTTTGCATTTTCCCCGTTCTTCGTTTCAGTTGATTGTCTCGTTCATTTCTAAGGCTAATGCAATCGGATTAAAAGTTGGTATAGCTTTTGATAAACACGAATTTGTTCTCCGTTCTCCATAGAATCCGTAGATTTAATTGAACTGATCTCTTCCTGCTTCAGTTTCTAGGGTTTGGTTTATAATTTTCTTTGATTTGCTTGGAGGTTTAGTGGCTTTCCCTTTGGGCTCTGTATCTGTGAATGCATGTATATTAGGATTTGGCGTACCAAGAAAGGGCGTATCTGTGAGATAATGTTAGATGTGTTCGTTCTGGGATTATTTTGATGTGTGAGATATTATTTGTCTACATTTTTTACTAGTTTCTATTCTAAATGAGTGATACCTGTAGATTACAGACCTGTCAGAAATGTATTACGTATTTTCTGGTATATGATATTCTCTCATAGCTGTAAATTACAAAGCTATACTCCTGTTGTTATCCCATTGAAAGTGCATCCTTGTACTGTTTATTTCTTGAAACTATTTTTCATTTTCTTGTGTGCCGGAAATGTGATCTGTGTATGGGTTTGTAGTTTATGGAAGGAGATAATCATCAGAGGTAGCATTTCCCTATGCATCCCAAGCGATCAAGTCAAGGAGATGGGTCAGTTACTAAGCCAGTTAGAACCAGTGATAGGCTTAGGAGGAGACCCAAATTGTATGGTCGCTCATACTATTTCTACTCACCAAATATTCTACATAATAGGAAAAGAAACACAAAGACAAGAACGGCAGCCTCGCAAATCGCAAAGATGCTGCATAAAGGGAACCGTCCAGCACGGGCATCAAATGTCACGGTAATCATTGCATGTTTCATCCTTCGCTTTTGCATAAGTATTATAATATCTTCCACTTCATTTGGTTTACCTCTATCTCTTTGATAGTTTTATTCTTCACGACATCATTGGTAAATGGATATATTGATTTTTCTGTGATACACCATGACTGTTGATTAAGATATCCATTTTAAAGTTTCTGTTTTACCAGCCCTTAGTTATTGAACATTTTCTTAAGAAGGCTTGAGCCAGTTAAGCACATTAAGAGCATTTCTCTTCCTCCTGAGTGTTAAGTAGATGTCAGCTTCTGATTGAGGTGCCCATTATTCATGCTGCTATGAAGTTTCTTATCTGTTGATTAACCACTTTGGAGAAAATGATCATTATTGTCCAACCGGAATTATTAGTTGCTTTTTAATGCATATCGTTTATCTTTAGTCTGATTAAACCAGAATGTTGATAACATTTCTTATGACGTACAGCCAATTGCATCCGACCTTCGGCGTTCCACAAGGAAGAGAAGAATTTCTGTAAATCTTGAGGATTATACAGACAGTTCTGGAGCGGAGGATGAAGATATGATGGTCAGTATATTTTCCTTTAAAAATGGCTCTTGGATTATGAAACCTGAAGCTATTGTATAAGTATTGTGGTAAGCCTTTTGAGATTAAGTTTCTGATCTTTTTCAGAGTCCAGCATATCGAACTTTGAGGAGTAGAGTCTATAATGGAGTTCGTAAAAATTTCTCAAGTTCCAAAAGTAGAAAGGCCATGGAAACTGAATTGGCACCACGACGTGAAGGTCTCCGTCCACGTCGTTCAAAAATACTTGCCAATAAACGACTGAAAACAGAATCTGGAGCCAATCAAGATACATCAGAAGAGAAAGGTGGTCAAGATGAAACCGAGAATGGGAATGAATTAGATGACCATGATGCAGATGATGGTGAAAATGAGGTTGAGGCAGAAGACGAGGGTAATGGAGAAGATGAAGGTGATGGCGAAGATGAGGGTGATGGTGAAGATGAGGGAGAAGAAGATGCTGATGATGATGAAGAACAAGAGGGAAGGAAGAGATATGATCTGCGAAACCGTGCTGAAGTGCGGAGGATGCCTACAGAAGAAATTAACAAGCAACAACAACCTAGATCTCCTCGGAGAGTGTTGCATCAAGGCATGGGCACCAGGGTTGGAAGGGATGTTAGGAGAGGTGGGTCTCGGCCTCACAAGCGCCATCGCTTTACAAGAACAGATGATTCAGATGATTCTCTTCTTGTGGATGAATTGGATCAGGGCCCTGCAATTCCCTGGGCTCGAGGTGGAAACAGATCTGGACCACCTTGGCTATTTGGGGGTTTGGACACGTACGGGTCAAGTTCATTGGGGTTGAATGTTGGAGCTTCTGGTTGGGGTCACCAGAGTGATGGTTTGACTGCATTAACTTCTGGGACCCAGACTGCTGGGCCAAGCTCGAAAGGAGGTGCAGATATCCAGCCACTGCAGATTAATGAAGATATAAATTTTGATGAGATTGGTGGGCTGTCTGAATACATTAATGATTTGAAGGAGATGGTTTTCTTTCCGTTGCTGTATCCAGAGTTTTTTGCAAGTTACAACATTACTCCTCCCAGAGGTGTACTGCTGTGTGGTCCTCCAGGCACTGGTAAAACACTGATTGCTCGAGCATTAGCATGCTCTGCTTCAAAAGCTGGACAGAAAGTTAGCTTTTATATGCGTAAGGGTGCTGATGTCCTGAGCAAGTGGGTTGGCGAGGCTGAGAGACAATTAAAGCTACTCTTTGAGGAGGCTCAGCGAAATCAGCCTTCGATAATCTTTTTTGATGAAATTGATGGTCTGGCTCCTGTAAGATCTAGCAAACAAGAACAAATACATAATTCTATTGTTTCAACTTTGCTGGCCCTGATGGATGGCCTTGATTCTCGTGGTCAAGTTGTTCTCATTGGGGCAACAAACAGGGTAGATGCGATAGATGGAGCATTACGCCGCCCTGGCAGATTTGACCGGGAGTTCAACTTTTCTTTACCAGGCTGCGAAGCACGAGCAGAAATATTGGATATTCACTCTCGTAAATGGAAGCATCCTCCTACGAGGGAGCTTAAAGAAGAGCTGGCAGCTAGTTGTGTAGGGTATTGTGGTGCTGATCTAAAAGCTTTGTGCACTGAAGCTGCCATTCGTGCTTTTCGTGAGAAATATCCACAAGTTTATACCAGTGATGATAAATATGCCATAGATGTTGGGTTGGTTAAGGTTGAGAAGAGCCACTTTGTAGAGGCAATGTCAGCAATTACTCCTGCTGCCCATAGAGGGTCTGTTGTGCAGTCCAGACCACTCTCTCCAGTTGTATTGCCATGTTTACATCGACACCTCCTTGAATCCATGAGTATAATATCAGATATTTTCCCCTCGTCAGCCATGTCATCGGAGTTGACCAAGCTGTCAATGCTTTCATTTGGATCCGCAATTCCTCTTGTTTATCGTCCTCGACTTCTGTTGCTTGGTGGTGAAGGAGTCGGACTGGTAATTGCTTGCCGTTTCTTGTGATTATGTCAGAATACCTTAATTATTATGAACTGAATTCACTTACTTGCTAGCCTAACAGGATCATCTTGGGCCTGCAATTTTACATGAGCTAGAAAAGTTTCCTATTCATTCTCTGGGACTTCCATCTCTCCTCTCGGATCCTAGTGCAAAGACCCCGGAGGAAGCGTTAGTACATATATTTAGTGAAGCTAGGAAGACAACACCTTCAATTCTTTACATACCAATGTTTAATAATTGGTGGGAAAATGTAAGTGTTTTTTACAATCCAAATTCATTTTGATTCAGTTACTTCGGGAGATCATGTTTGTATGTTTGCTTTATATAATGTATTAGGTTGTCCTGTTGGCTGTAGCAGTTACTTTGATTCAGTTACTTTGATTCAGTTACTGACTTGAGTTTTAAGTTGTCAGTCTGATGATCTTGATACTGATAACTGCAGGCGCATGACCAGCTGAGGGCTGTATTTCTAACTTTGTTAGAAGAATTGCCATCAAATCTGCCCATATTATTACTTGCTACATCTTATGGTAAATTATCTGACATGGAAGAGCAGTCAGTATTTGACAATCGATCTGTGTAAGTTTTGTGCTCTACTTGTAATCACTATGTACAGCTTTATTACTAAGAATTAGCAGTGTCTTTATATTGGTTTTATACACCAACTTACCATACTCTTTCCTAAACACTCTTTACTGATTTTTTTTTGTTTTTCATGAAATTACCCTCATGCTTGTGGTTTATTATTACTCAGTTTCTCAGATTGTGTACATTTGCTTTCAGCTATACTGTTGACAAACCATCGAGCGAAGACAGGTCTTTGTTCTTTCACCGTTTGATTGAAGCTGCTCTCTCAGTCATTTCAGGCGTAAATGGCAAACCTGATGGACCACAACCCCTTCAAGAACTTCCCAAGGTTCCAAAAGCACCTACTGGTCCAAAACCCGCTGAGATAAAAGCCAAGGTGGAAGCAGAGCAGCATGCCCTTCGACGATTGCGTATGTGTCTCAGAGATGTTTGCAATAGGTAAATGTGTATGGGCCCTCGCTTTAAATAAATATCCTATCCAAGTGTGTGCTCGACACATAATCTTTTGGTAACTGAAGGTCTACCTACTGTGCACAAGTCCCTACTACGCTCTTTATATTATATCTATATGCTTATGTGATATAATAGTTAGTTTGTAGATTGCATGCACTTCAAAAACTACTCAGATAATTGGCATTTGGAGAAACATTCATTTCTTCTTCTCTCTACTATTTTGGATATAAAAGTACTAATTTTAGCCCTCAAATTGTACATCTGGTAGCCTTGCCTAGTCTATCATGTAGGGAGTTTTCTTGGGTATATAACCCAACTGGCTCTTGTTATTGTTTTTTATGTATTTTAACTTATGGGATGCTTTTCGTGTGCAGGATACTATATGATAAACGATTCAGCGCATTCCACTTCCCAGTGACTGATGAGGATGCTCCAAACTATCGCTCAATAATTCAAAATCCAATGGATACGGCTACTCTGCTGCAACGTGTTGATGCTGGGCAGTACCTCACATGTTCACCGTTCTTGCAAGATGTTGATCTCATTGTGAGAAATGCAAAGGTGCACTCCTAGTTTAAAACACATCTCTTTCAGAAATTGTGATCACTGCACTAGCAAAGTAACAAGGAGAGAGAATCCCACCTATTGTTGTTGGTTTGTGTGGACTAATATCTTTACTATCATTTTTTCGCTCATTAAGTATGTCTTCTATTCATTTGATATTCTTGAGTGAATAGCTGTTTTGCTTAAGCAGAAGGATGCATGACGTTTGTCGTTTCCAAATCAGTGTTAAAGAATGAGAATCTTACCAACGAATTAATTTCTTGACGGTGTCTGACTTAATTTTTCTGGTTATTTCTCCAGGCTTACAACGGAGATGATTATACTGGAGCGAGAATTGTCAGTAGAGCCTATGAGCTTCGAGATGTAGTAAGTTTGCAAGTCTCTTACATATATAAGTTTACATATTTTGCTGCAATTCTATCACCCCCTCGAAAGCTTCTCACTGAAGCCATAAATATCTTTATGTTACAGGTGCATGGAATGCTGTCACAGATGGACCCAGCACTGCTCACGTATTGTGATAAGATTGCCGCTGAAGGTGGACCATCACAGATACCAGATGATCTGAGTGGATCTATTCTTGGTTTAGCTCCTGTTGTGCAGATGGGAACTGTTACTAGAGCCAGTGCCCGACTTCGAAATGTGCAGCCAGAGGTTAATATCGATCGAGAATTTGAAGGTCTTAAAAAGCCCAAGAAAACCGTAGATGCTGTCTGTACAGGTATTCCCACTGCAACCACAGATTTTGTTGTTCTTGTGGTTTACTTTCAGTGAGACTTCTGAGTTCTTAGATGTTGAACAACTCTTGATAATGAGACTTTTCAATACTTCTGGTGTGTGATGAACAGATACAGCTGCAGATAAATTACAAAACCAAGATTCAGGCAAAGAAATGCCATCTCCGGAAGCAGCAAACTCAAACTCATCAGCTCATTCAGCAGATGGTGATAGAGAAGAACAAAGCGAGCTGCCAAGAAAAGAGGCTACTGCAGAAGATATGAGTGGTTTCCATGAGGGTTCCAGAGATTCGGGCAAGTCAGATGAAGAAATCTCAAGCCGAATAGAATCTGTAAAGGCAGTACTCATGGAGCGTAGTGAAAGCTACAGCATACCGCAGATGGAGAAGCTTTATACTCGAGTCATGAAGGGTGTTCTTGAGACTTTGGACAAAGGGCTTCGCGATGATGAGAATAACTCTAAGCATTCAATTTTGAGATTTTTGTGGGAATTCACTCAGCATCAGGCGAATTTCTGAGGCTAAACTTTCTTATATCAGGCAGTCACTAGGTTAGATTTGCTTAAAAAAACAAAGGAATGAAAGGAACTAAACAAAAATTTTCTTTTGACTGGAGAAGTTGCCAGAACAAAATGTAGTTTTTTTTCTTTTTTTTTTTATCAGTCTTGTAAAGTCGATGATGCATGCACCATTAAATCTAAAAAGGCTTTAAAAGCCATAAAAGAACCCAAAAAAAAAGGATTTACAATTCATCTTTTAGGTTATGCTCTTATAACTCGTATCTTGTAATTGTTGTTTGTTGTCCACCTTTGGTTGGTTACAATCACATGTGGTGTTATTACTTGCTATAATTGAACAAAACTTAGCATCGTCTGTAATAGTTAGAAACTAAACGATGATTTTGAGGAACTATGAAATGGGGATTAACTCATCAACTTTTATTAAACTAGTCTATTTTACTTAAAAAAAAAATATTTGGGTTGATTTTCTTGGTGGAGGAATCTGATTTGCGTTGGATTGTGCGTTAACTCGAGTTTCCGTTATGGCCGTTGGGGATAAATTTGATTGGGGAGAATCTTAGAGATTTTTGTCAACGCTTAAAAACAAAGACTAAAAGTTTTTAGACGATTTTAAAGATTCAAAGAGAGGAAAAAGCAAGATACAATAGTTCCTTTTCACCATTTTTCTAAACCGCTCTCTCTCGTTTAT
>CM051362.1:3574696-3649696 GCA_028015245.1 Cardamine occulta | reverse complement strand
TTAGATTTTGCAGTTCTTGTGCTCGTCTTCTCTACGCTTGAACGTTTCTTTTGGCTTGGTGAATCATATAGAAATAGAGATGAGTTTGCGTCAGTATTTTATACCCAAAAAAAGCCTCAACAAAAATCTTCTATCTGCAGAAGAAAGAGAAAAGAGAGTGATGCAGAGAATCTTCGATCACATCCCCAGAAGAAAAAGGACTCCTTACTCATACCGTCGCAATACTCGCAACGGTGGTGCGAAGCGCTTTGCTTTTGTACCCAAGAAGACTGTCCAAGAAGATAAAGATGTGATACTGAAGAGAATCTTGAGTAACGTCCCCAGGAAAAAAAGGACCACTGATTACGAATACGTCCCACCTAAAGACCCACCACAAGCCCGACCTAAAGCCTCTCCAAAGCCACCGCAAGCCTCTCCAAAGTCACCGCAAGCCTCTCCAAAGCCACTGCAAGAGTCTCCAAAACCTCCTTCAAGACCGAGGCAGATAATTACACCGGAATGGCTTATCCAGGTGATGAGAGGCATGGACGGGGCTGAAGATCCAAAGCTAATAATCTTAGAGAAGACTCTGGACGTGAACGATGTGGATTCACACCAAAACCGTCTCTCAATCCCTATCAACAGCGTAATCCAGAACGATTTCTTGACGCTTGACGAGTCAAGAATCATTGATGACGACGACATCACCACTAACCAAGGAAAGATGGGTGTGGGAGCTTTTCTTGTGGATCAACGAACTATACAGTGGAGTGTGGGTTTCAAACAATGGTTTATGAAGACTAAGTCAGGGAGAAGCTACTGGAGTTTTGTGTTGCGTGGTGAATGGAGCGACGCTGTTATTGCTAACGGATTGAAAGCAGGCGACAAGATCAGTCTTTGGTCATTCAGGTGCCGTGGAATCCTCTTCTTTGCCCTTGTTCCTCCTACTGTCTTAGGCTCTTAATTAGCTCTACTGTATTGGTAAAGGAGGTTTTTGGGACTATTAGGGCTTCGTTTACTACTTACTAGGGTTTTGGGTACAAATTAGGATATTAATCTTGTTGGGTTTTCACTTCCATTACTACTTGGTAGATAAAGAAAGTTCATTGAGAGTCAAAGTAAGTCGTTTGCTTTCTGTTAATTTCTTGTCTAGAACTTGGGGACGAAATTGGTCAAGTGTTTTGGCACAAAAATCATGTTAAACAGAATCCAGGAGGATTTTGAGTTTAAAGGCAGTGAGGTGGATCTGGTAACATAGTAATCCTCTGCAGAATTAATACCGTTTTGATTTGTGTGTGACGAGCTCAAGACCACATTCTCTTCTGCATCCAACGTAGTAGTTGTTTGCTTTGTAATTCTCAGTGTCTCCTTCCTGTTCCATGTTTGAATATTTGATCACACTACCAAATACTTCTCTTGAACGAATTTCACATTAGCTAGCATTTAAGATGAATCTTTCGCCTCTTTGATCAACACAACATTTTCATGCATCATCAAATTCAAGCATGTACACACTACTTAATTCAGTTTTAGAATGTGTTGATCCCGCAACTATCAGCTCAGTGTTTTCATAGAGGTAGAGGGAAACATAATTGACAGGTAGGTGTACGTCTTGAAACACGACTCAAAGTTAACTGCAAAAAATGGAAAACAATCGACAAAGATATGGAGATTTCTAACATTAAAACCAAAACATATATACGAGGATCTCTGATATTTAATTATTTAGTTATTTACGATGTTGGTGCAAGTTCTCTCTCCTCTTTAATGGGCCTAAACTCATTGATTTTAATTGGGTCTATAACCATTTCAAGCCCAACTACAGCAAATCGCGGCGATTAATAATATGATATAAAATAATATAAGTAAAAATGACGCCAAAAAGAAAAGGAAAATACTGTTAAAAAAAAAGGAAAATAATAAAATGGAAGATCTTCGGCTCGATTATTCATGCATTTGCCATTTCACAATATCGATTAAATGTTTTTAATACAAACAACACTCTAACCAAAATAAATGGAAACTCAGTTATAATTAAGAGATTAATTAATTACAGTTGTATGTATTAAACTAGGAAGCTAGCAGAAAAAATGGAAACAAATAAGTAAATCAGATGAGAACCGATTAAAGTATTTAACGTCAAGAGAGGCATTCTCTTTTCACTCATGCTCATTCTCAAAATTCCTTGTTCCCCACTCTTCGAGTTTAGGTCCAATCACAAATGACGACAAGCGATACTGATCTCGTGGCTGCGAAGAAGGAGATGTGGTCAAACCCCTCTTACTTGGACAATCTCGTGGCTACGGTGAACGACGAAGAACAACGAGCAAGAAAAGGAAAAGCCAAGATTGTCTATGACGACGATAGCAACAAGAAGATACTCTTCATGAAGACCCCGAAGAAATTTGCGACTAGAAGATACCCACAACACCCACACTATGAAAATCTTAATGGTGCTTCTTCTTCTTCTTCTTCTTCTTCTTCATCGCGCCTCCGCCTTCGTTGGCCTGATCAGCTTCAAGGCGCAAAGAAACAACAATCCAATATTGTCTCTGAACCGAGCAAGAAGAAGAGACTCTTCGATCTTGTGCCCACAAAGATAAGATCTTGTCCACAACAACAAAACCTTAATGGGACTCCTTCTTCTTCTTCATCTCGCATACGCATTCTTTGGTCTGAGCCTTGTTCTTCACCTTTACTCCTCGATCACAACACGTCTGAGTCAGAGAAGACCGAGACTAAAACCCCTTCAAACCCTAATTCTCAATCTTGGAGCACAAGCCCTAAGAGCCGTGCCGTGTCACAGAGCAAGAGTACTGGTGGACATGAGACAGCAAAGATTGCTCCTTTCTCAAGGACGGCGAGAGCAATGCCGTGGTGGCTAGTCTCTGTGATGAGAGACATGAAGGGAGAACACCCGATGCTGATCTTTCAGAAGACTCTGTTTGGGAGTGATATTAACCCAACTCTGAGCCGTTTCTCAATGCCTTTAAACAGATTAATCAGAAACGACTTCTTGACGGATGTGGAGTTGGGAATCTTTGAAGAAGAGATCGATAACGGAGTGGGAGCCATTCTCGTAGATCCAAGGTCTGTAAAATGGGGTGTGGTTTTGAAGAGATGGAGGTTGAAGGATCATTCAGGAATCGAAAATTGGACTTTCTCTTTGACTTGTGGCTGGAATGAAGTCGTTGAGGCTAACCAACTGAAAGATGGCGACAACATCGCTCTTTGGTCCTTTAGGTGCCGTGGAATCCTCTGTTTTGCACTTGTTCTTCTTCCTCCTGCCATGGCCCATGGGACGGAGTTTCTTCTCTGACAAGTTTCTTGTGTCTGCTCAGATTAGGGTTTTAGATCTATCTTACACATTGTTAGGATTCTATCCTCTATAATTAGTAAGTTTGTTTTCTTTCTGCCTCCTTTATTCGATCTGAATCTGGATGAGTTTGGCTACTGGAAAACGCAAATCTATCTCCAATTAGCTTTAAACGTTCCAAGTTAATCTTCTTAATGAAGCAAACTTTGATTACTATCTTGTATTCTTGTTTCTGAATATTTTAACATGAGTGTCTGGTTTTGTTGTTTTATCTACTTTAGTTACTGCATCGATTTATACCTATCTTGTTATATATCTTAAAGTCTGAGCCCAGGGATTGGAATTGGTCCCAAATCCTGCAATTGTTTTGATACATTCCTTCAAAATGCTCAAACAAATCAAAATCAGGATCCTTTTCTACTCACGATTGGAAGTTAGTTGAGTGCTCTTCGATCTCAATCAATCATGAGACGTTGGCTACTGTGTTGCGAGATACCTTAGCTAGCAAGCAAGCTGCAGCGGATTCCCTAGCTTCCTCAGTATCAGACTTTTCCTCTCCACGTACTGTATACGCGAAACGAGCCTCCTTTATTCTTACTTCAGCTTCATATCCCCCTTTGTTGTACAACAACATGAGAATTTTGAGTTAGTGAATGAGCTCAACTAAGGATTTGACATATGATCTCAAAACTTTTTACCATCTGATGTAGACACGCGATAGTTTGGTAGTACCCAGTTATTTTCGAGACATATATCATCGAGTTTCTGCGATACATAGGGGCAATGAATCATTTCTTTGAAAATGAAGTGATCAAAGTTACCATAAAATTACCTGACATAAGCTTTTAGAAGGTTCACATATCTTCACTCTCTTATTGCTTTGCCATGCTGACTTGTCAGGAGATTCTTCAAGGGTACGCCTCGGGTATGCCTCGTTACAACACTCAATTATTGTTTCTAGCTGCAGCTCCCAATCACCTATAACACCCATAAGAAGTACTCAAGTTCATGTAAACAAAAAAAAGCCGTGGCAGAAAGGGAAAGTAAATACATACCTTTGATGTTCTGAATACCTCTATCACATTTAGCAATCTCGTCTTCTATGTCTCGCTGCTGGAGAGTCTACAGCCAAAGAAAAAAGAGTAGCTCCTAGTCATTAAATAAGAATCTATGCTATTGCCAATCAGTTTCTTTACTGTGTAGTGTGTATCTTTGATCAAATTCTACAGTTATTACCAGTTTGTCTCGTTTGCAAAGAAGAACTTTCAGTGCAGTTTCAGATAGTGATGTTGCTCTAGACAGAAGAGTTGTTTGTAGCTCCTCAAGGTTTAGGTTAGAGTTATGACCAGAAGTAGGAGCTGCATTACGCTTAAGAACGCTCTTAAGTTTTTCAGCAATAGTTCTATTCCTCTGGATACCTCTTTCTCTGTGATCATTTGGGTCAGACTGGAACTGCATTTACAAGAGGGTAATAAAGAATACTTGAAGATGGAATTGAGAATATATAACTGTTTGTGTAGCTTCCAGACTTTTACCTCCAAACCACCGTTCTCTCCATTTGAATAGCGATCCTTACAAGGGCTCATTTCATTACGTGCATTCTTAGCCTTCAACGCAAATATCGTCTCCAAGTGACCATTAGGCTCCTTTGCAACACTTGTACTTCCTTTCAAGTATCGATTTTGTATCCTGGGAGGAGCTTTTCTTCTAGCTCTAGGATTGCTAAGTAGAGCAGCAACTTTTTTGGCCTGCAATTTGTTTTCACTACTCTTTTTTCTTCCCAGAATGTCAACATCTGACTCATTTGCTGCATCTGCCTTCCCATTGCTATTAATATCGTCACTACAGCTTCTGATTCTTTGTCTATCACACATTCAGTTTCTTCCCGCCTGAGAAAACAAAATCAACTTATAACGCTACTACTAAAAAAAACTCAAAACTGATATAAAGAATAACAACTAACAAGACAAAATGATGGAGATAAACCTGGAAAACCAATCTTTTATAAGAGTGGCTTAAGGAAGAACATGACAGTATTCCACTATTGAATTCACAGCCCAGTCAGAGAAGCTCTTCTCAAATAAAGGACCCTGCATACTATTTGTGTAGAGAAGAACAAAAGAGCCTGATTAGGAATATCAATACCACATTGTACTTCAAATAAAGTAGTATTATCCAATCATACAACTAATGTTAAGTAACAACTTCAAATAGGGCATTTCCTTTCAATACCAAAATCAACTTACCAATTAAGCAATTCTTCAATGGGATTTTCTCCGGAAAGTTTCTCTTGTGAAGTGCACTTCAGTATGTAAAAACGGGTTGTTGTCTTCTCTTCACTCAAGGAGCAAACCAAATGCCTCTCCAAGATCACAATGTCCTTGTGATTAACGCCTGAAAAGTTTCAAATTTATGAAGTAACTGACAGCAAGAATGCTACCATAGAACACCAAGCATCTGAGGGTTCCGTTGTGGTCTTTGTAACTGGTAGTAAACAACAATCCGCTTCCTCCATAATCTCAATCCACCAAGCAAAGATGATTCACTGCACCAAAAGTTTGAACAAATGTAAGAAAAAGAAGGAAGAAATCGATTGCAGAATAGACCTCAAAGAACTGATTTTTACGTTATGTAACAATCCAAGAAGCAGTTAAAAATCGTCGGCCCAGTAAAAGGAAGAAGAAGAAGACGCAGAATAGAAGCGATCAGAAGAGAAAATAAAGTTGAGATTTTTAATTTGATGAAGAAAGTGTCGAACTGTACCGGGAAGGGAAACCCTAGTTTTGTTTTGAAATTTTCTCAAATTACCGTTTTTGGTAACAAGAAAAGAGTTGAAAATTTAGAAATGTGTCAGCTCTAGTCTCTCTAGTACGAAAATCTTGGTGCTTTTTTCCCTCTTTTTTTTTTTGGTAAGTAAGAAATTCGAATAGGCGACAATTCTTATGGGCTTTACTGTAATAACGTGTCTCCTCCGAGGATATTTTTGGATTTTCATCCAGTGATAGGACTGTTCAGTTTGATTTTGAATTTGACATAAGAACTTAAACGTGAAAAGATAACGGCTAGGCTATGATGACGTTTTCGATTCTCTTTCAAATTTCATTTTTTTTTTAACATCTGGAATTATATTAGATATAAGCAATTACATTGAACACCTAAATCATGAAGATAATGCAATACTGGTTGGTGACTATTACCACACACAAGCACAAAAATGGCTATACAAAATCCAGCAGGTTAGTCTAACTAAACCTAGAGAACAGATGATGCGGATCTCTCATCCTCAAAGAGCTCTTCCAACCATGTAGGCGGCCCAATATTTTTATTACATAACATAACTTCAATATTTTTATTATTAATCGCATGGAAAGTTACTATGATTATGTTTGTAACTTTCTGAGACCACTTCCAAAATTACCGATGCAGACTAAATGTTACAATTTAGAGATAGCCATTAAATAGGCCCAATGATAGAATGGTCCCTCTTCAAAGCCATTTTTTTTACACAGATCCAAAGGATGTTAAGTGCTGGCCGAGGCTTTGAGAATTTCATGAGGCATCGCTCTTCTCCAGAACATGCTCGGGAGGTAATTAAGCCAAGTTTTTCATTGTCTAACTATATTTGAGTCAAGCAAGCGTAGCTGTAGTTTTGTTTGCCTAAATTTGACCCCATGATGTGCATTTGTTTTCCAAGCAGGTTTCCTTGGACGAACAAGAGAAGATGGGCATTTTTATGGAGTGAATAAGCAACCAAATGTCTGTTTTAATATCTGAAAACATTGAGATTTCTAAATCTGGGGTTTTCTTTATGCAAACTTAAACATTTTAGTTTTCTGAGGACGACTTGAAGACAGGACGTGAAGAAGAAGATGTCTACATGAACAGTGTGACCTACGGATTTATTAACTAATTTCGTTAACTTTATTTATAAACACTGCAAATATATATTCAACTGTTTTCACTTCTACTAATTTTCTTTGAAGCAAAATTTTATATTTTTCTCTTACCAGCCGGTTCTGTGAATTGGTGCCAAACACAAAATTTAACAAATACTCCATCAAAACTACTTGCAACTCATTTATTTCATAATCACAAAAGAAATCAATACAATTCCATTCAAGTCCGTTACTTTCAAAGCAAACCAGACACAAACATTGAGTGGTCAGAACAACTCTGTTCTGAACCCTAAACCACCAGAAGGCTCTGGTTTCAACCCAACTCGTACAGAGAAACAACACACAATAAACAATCACACAACACTTAAATCAATGATATTCCATCCAAAAAAAGCAAAGAAAATTCAAGTTTCTGCACGACTTTTCGCTGCTTCGGCTCTTCGACGACAAGTTGATCAGATTATACAAATGCTTCCTTAATGATATACTAACATTTTTTTCCCCACAATGGCGAAATCGAATGAATCAATCATTGTTGCTTCCAGAAAGAGCCAAGAGATGATGACTAAGAATGTTATGAAGCAGAAGATTTACACGTGATAATATATATATATATATATATATATATCTTGCCGTGTGTGACTCTATATATAAATATATATGCAAGATTTTAAGAATGTACCGGTTTAACATCCGGCTGCTTTCAAGAACTTATCGTAGGGGCTTGAAGGCGGTAACCGAAACGAATTTTGTTCCACTTCTTGTGAGCAGAATCCGAGCTGGCCTTGAGGTTGAACATCAGAAACAATCATCGCCTTCTGATCAACTTCACCAGCTTCTTCAGTCTGCAACACATGAGAAAACAAAAGATTAACACCATACAGAAAATTAACGTTGATGGGATGGCAATTAATGTGAATAGAACAGAGAACAAACTCTCACCTCTTTAAGAAGAAATTGTTCCTCCTTTTCGTCGTCTTCTGAGAAAGTTAGAGCTTTGGTTGCCTGGGGTTTGAAACTTCGAAGAACAGACATCTTTTGCTGCTTACCCGTCACAAGAGCTTCGCACTGATTCATCATTTGATCATAAGGTACAGGAATGGATGAAACAGGGAGACTTGCAACTTGCCGAGCAGTTTCTGATACCTACACATCACCAACGAAAAAAACTACATGAGACCGAAAGAAACAAAGGAAACCAATAAAAAAATATATTGAGCATTGGTATTACCGATTCTAATAACTCGTTGACACTCAGAACATCTACTGGGTTAGTGTTTGTGGACAATGATATTCTGTGGCCAGACTGACTCCCACTAGCCCCCGGGGAAATTCCTTCAAATGCCACTATTTCTGATAGCTCAACCTACAGGACCCACAAAATTCCAATAAGAGAAAATCATCATTTCCTTAAGCAAGTTTCTCATGAAATCATTATACCTCTTCAAAAGCTGGAAGTTCTATTTGATTAAGAGGAGAACTTGGTCCTGGTGTATCCACGAACAATGGTGCACCAAGCGGATGTGTATCATCTCGGGAAAAATCTGATTGAATTTCCTTTCTCAAATGTGATTGCTCCTCCTAAGAACATTACATATTAAAAAAATTCAGGAAAAAAAAAGTGAATTATTATTGCATAAAGTGGTTTGGAATGCTCTAGCGAGTTTATCCTACTTTAATTTGTTTGGCTATGTAAACATATATACACTGACCAATCACTGCATCAGGACAATATTTTGACTGGTAAAAGACCAGGAGCTAAACTCATAGTTTCTTTCTATTTTGATAACAGCTTTATCTGATGTGTTGGATATAAGATAAAACTCACCTTCCGCCAAAAATAACAGAACTACCATGAATTACACCATTTTATAATTTTAAAGTAGACAAGTACCTCGGATAAGGACTGAAATTTCGATGTAAAATGAGTAATCACGATTTCCTTCAGCCGACTATCATCTGCGACAATCACTGAAGAATTGAGAGCAGTATTATCATCTTTCTCAGATCCATTTGCTTCTTCCTGTGGAAATCCAGAACATACAGCACGCAATCTGATATCTCCTTCCAGCACTAGATTAGGATCAACCTATTTAGGATATGAAGAATTGCAGAGACAAATTAAAAAAAAAACAGCTGAGCAACCCCAACACAAGAAATCTTAGAAAATGGATAACAAACCAATTCAATTTATGAAAGAAAATATCACCATTTGGGCAGTTAAAGATTCTTTGACAACTGGAATTAGCTCCCAAATATTGGAAATCTTGGCACCGAAAATGAGCATATATGACGCAAAAGTGAAGATCGATCTTCTACGAGAGAGCTGCATACCTCCTTAAGCATCATACCAAAAATCTATGTCAGAAACAAACTCAGTGGAATGGAGAGTTCGAGAGAGTTGAGTTACTCCTTTTGCATTTACAAGGAGATGATAGTCATCTCATTGGCGTTTCACAGCTAAAAGGCACTTTTAATGAACATGAAATTTTAGCACAAGCCAATCTACGACTAGTAGAAAGGTGATTCAACAAAAATTACTAATGTGGGGAAGATCCTGTCCATTATATAGCTGGTAAAACTATGGTAGAGTCAAAAAGGACCTTAAAAGCTACACTTTTGCTCCCTTTGCCTAAATTTCTCGTATCCTGTCTGATGTTTGTTTTATCACCCTATTATCATATCTTAACAGCTGCACAATACGAAGGCGACTACTAATATTCACTACTAACAAAATCACAAATCAACAAAAAAGGCATGGTATTTCTAGTGGAACTATGTTCACCATAGTTAATGCAAATTCTCTTAACTGGTAATTTTTCAGTGGGATAGAATGGAATCATCAATTCCACCTATTTAGATCCTGCTGAACTAACATCCAGTTACAGCCGTAATTTTCTTAATGAAGGGAAAAAGCATTAACCACAGTCTTTAACTTACCATCTTGATTCAATGAGAGATTTCGAAGAGAGAATGCCAGCTGAAAACACCGCACCAGAGCCATGTGATTTGATCTCTGCCATTCGCAGTCACAAAATCAGAGAAAAATTTACAAAATCAAATGAGTTCTCCCATCCAGATAGGGGTAACATCAGGTACATAAAGTTCATAACTATTAAATTCAGTTTCAAAAACAGTGTTGTAAGTTGATTTTGAAACTGAAAGAATCAAGATATCCCAGGCCAGAGTGAAATTATCTACTGTGACCAGAATGAAAGAATACCAACATTCCATCAGCCTTTGTTATGGTGGTATATCTAGAACATTAAAATACATCAAAGCTAGAGTAAGCTATGTATGCAATGAATGGTCCTTTTTAACTTACTATGATGCATCGACTAACCTTTGCTAGTGAAAACAATAAAGTGATTTGATACGTGCTAGCCATGACCTCAAAATTTGCAGGGGTATTTTCAGTAGAAGTTACTTGGATCCATAGGGATGAAAGGAGCATATTCACTTGGTGACTACTCAGTCGGAGCGAACATAACGACTGTAATAGCATAAAATCACACCATAGTTAGCTCAGTATCAAAGACACTCAAACCGATAAGAAAAGAGCCAATTAATATAATTATGAGGAGGATCCCAAAGAAACATAGGTTTTATAAAATCCATACCTTTATACCATCATCGACATCCTTTAAGCTATCCAAGGACTGACAACTAAGCTGTTGACCTGTGTGCCGTGATACACTTTGATGAGATATGTGGTTTACATCTTTAGACAATTCACTATTTAAAGATTCCTCAACTTTGTCTTTCTCTTCCTCCTGTAAACTAATACTCTGGCTCTTTACTCTACAAGTTCCATCAACTGACAATATCTTAGAAACATCTTCTGAAGTTTCCTTATGTTGATCTGACCAAGGCAAACAAAGAGTTCGAAGAAGCAGGACGGAGAAAATATTGTGTGCCTCAACTCTAGTCTCACAGTCTGTGTGGGACATCGCAAGGAGCAGTTGGTGAAACAAGGCATCTGGAAATACCTGCGACAGACCACAGGAAATCCATTAGAACAGAATAACTACTGAGATAGTCAAATACAAAACCAAAGTTGCGGTGAAAAATCTCACTTACTTTCTTGTGGTAAGAAACATTTGGGACCACCGATACTATATGTGCAGCACGGAGAATGGCTGATGCTGTAGTCCTAGAAAGGACTACATTAGTGGATATAGTCTCAAGAACCACTGCCAGCATATCAAGAATGGGCCCTACATCCCCAACCTTAGAAGCAAAACAAAAAATTTGAACAAAGTTAAGGGGTTGTGTATGACCATGCAGACAGAGGAGCAAACAGCAATATACACGAATTGCAGTGGCAAACCCCAAACAGTTTTCAGGAATGAAGGTGGATCAAAATTACAAACAGAAATGAGAAAAAACATAATTTGAAAGATAAGAAGAAGCTGCTTGGTTTTGAAAGTATAATGTGATAGATAGGGTATTAAATAAGTCTGAGCACACTACAGATTATGGAGGTTTCAACACTGTGACAACAAGTCTGTAATTTTCAAATGCAATAACGCCATAACTTCTATTTTGATAGTATACTACCAGAACCAGCTAACTACGCTATGTAATCGATACTGAAAGCTGAACGTGGAACTCATAATCACTGGCTATCTATTAATGCCTTAACTAGAAAAGAACATATTCAATTAGGAGTTATGGATCATGATTACTAATATACAAGGCAACTGCTTTTTATCTAGCTTCTTTCCTTTCACAATCTTATCTTTTAATACAAGCAAATCATATATCCTGAAGAACGATTAACCTTGAAGCCATGTTCAACCGTTGACCAATTTGTAGTATCTGGTGTAAGATATAATAGACAGGAAGATACAAGCAGTACTTGTGGAGAGGATCGGATCAAAACTTGGAAAAACTCAAAAGAACAGAAACCAGTCCAACTGACCTTATTTGAGAGCTCTGCAATGCAACTTTCTAATGCCTGCTGGAGGTCCGAGTTCTGCTTCGTTTCATCAGCAGACACATCTGATTCAGCTGCATTTTGGAAGCATTTCCGCAAGTGCTTAATCAAGTCAGCTATTACAGCAGTCATTGCGCCTGAAGCCTGCTGCTTAGCATGTAGTGCAAGGCATGTGGCTATGTTGACCATGTTAACTTGAAGACCTTGTTGCTTCATCACATTCTTATGATCCAAGTGCTTGATCAAAGAAGATACCAACACATGACAATTTTCTCCTGCGTAAATACTTCTTTAGTCAGCTTAGTTGTGTCATAGAAAAGATAGAAATATAACTGTAAACGCAGGAAAGATAGCAAATGAAATATCTGACCTGATTCTTCCAGACGAGACTGCAGAAACAATAAAACAGAAGAGGCAACGCCCTTCTGTGGAGACCAGTAATCTCCACTGTCAAAAGCAGTCATAAGTGGTTCCAGAACCCGACGAACAGTTGTAGTTTCCTTTGCTAATTTGGCTATATTGCAAAGGCAAACCATAGACCAGTATGAGGGGCTCTTCGAAATATCCCTGAATGGATTTAATGAATAAATCAAATAACAAATAGATGATGCATTTCCAGTGGTCACAAAAACAAGTGATAATAATTTTTTAAGAAGAACCCTTACATGTTTTCCAACTTATAGTCAGTCACAGGATTAGGTTTGAAAGAAACCTTTTTACTCAAGCTGGCAGTCTTCGTTTCTAAATTTTGACCACCTTCTTTGGTATCTTCTTGGCCCTTCTCCAAGTCCATATAATTCTCCAGAATCACAGAAATAATCTAAAGAGATGAAAAAAATGATTCAGAACTAACAACAATGCACGAGCATTTGTATATATATATGAACCTTGTATGTAATAGACCAGCAGAAGCTGAAGTATCGTATGACTCACCATATCCAAGTCCATTGATAGTTCTGAATGCTCACCGACAAAAGATACCTGGCAATAACAATAAATTAGTAGCATAGGATGAAGGTCAAAGTTAAAATGGGATTTTTAGTAAAGAGAAACTAACAACAGAATTCCCCATGGGAAACCAATAACTGTAATGGAACTAACTAGTAAAACTAGCTCAATAAGGACTAACACCATGCTTTAATTGTATTCTTGAACAAAAAAAACTCATTATTAAGGGTGTTCAAAACTACAAGTTCAATAAATGTAACCCATTCCACTAACAAAGAAATTTCAAAGCAGAAGTTCTGACTATCTGCAATTGGAAGAGCAGATAATCCTGTAACATGCTGCACATATCCATTTTCATAGAATATGTTTTGTGTGAGAAATATATATATATATGGGCATGTTTTCTGTCAGTCAAACAAAAGAAAAAAGCATTACCATGAACGCCAAAGCCTGCATTCCTGCTGAGCGTAATCGGAGTGATCTTTCATCATCCCCCATTTCTTGAGCAAGTTGACAAAGTTTAGGGATAAGACCTTCTAAGTTGAACATGTGCGAATTAACAGTCTGTATTTAAACAGAAATACAAAAGGAATTAAGATACTGTCGAACAATAAGCTTTGTATAGTGCAAGCTGTACAAGTAGCTTGCAAAGGGAAATGTAACCATGCCTCAAACATTGGTCAATGTACCTGTAAACTTATAAAGTCAACAAGAGTATTGCAACCCAAGATCTGAACTTCTTCCTCTTTTGTTTGCTCCAAAAGAGCTCGGACAATGCTTAGTAAACTACACGAAAATAGAGGCCTACAAGAAAAGAAAAATATGTAGTTTCAGCAAAATTATGAAATGAACAAATAGTTCCTTGGTTTATAAGGAAACTGGAAAGAAATCTACAAAACATACGGGAATAGTAAAAAAAAAATGGATGGAGCAAAAAGAAAAGAAATCCCAAAGCGTTATTTGTGAAGATCTAATTTTAACAAAAAAAGGAAAGATAATGATATAAAAGTTGTAAGTAAGCAGAGAGAAATGGTGAAGAAAGCATAACTTACATCTGCTCCTTACATGATGAAAGGAGTTTCTTGTAAATGCATAAAACGACTTTAACTGATCCGATATTTCCATTTCGCAATTCTTTGTAACATTTTTGCTCAAGGTACTCTGTAATCTGTTACAAGGTAAGATGAGAATAAAGGAAATACAATAATAGGGAACAAGAGAAAAAAAAAAGTAACAACCTTTGGAATTCGTAAAGGATTCCTTGACGCATACTCACAAAGCTTGCCAATCATTCTCTCATTGGGCTCAGCATCCTGCCAAATCAAAAAAGAAAACACGAGAAAAATCTATTTAAAATATAATTGAACAAGTAGAAAACTTGAAGAGTTAAAAGGACGATAGAGAAAGAAAGATGTAAATTAGAGAGAGACCTGATTACGAGGGAAAATTTGAGCGAGCATTTGCTTGTAGCGTTTAACGGGATGCCTAGACCTTGCCCTCAAAGAAGGACAGAAGAAACAGAGGTTACCACAGGCGGGCAGAACCCGTCTGGACATAACCCCCATTTTCTTCTACGCTTCTAAACCAACCTGCAATGCAATTCCCAATAAATATAGAAACCATTCAACAAATAAACCATCAACATTTTTTGTACCCACCAGCTGCTCGATTTGATGGAAACCCCTAATTCAGTATCTACCTACCGAGATCGCAATCCCTAAACAAAAAGCACGGGGGTATTAGATTCCATGAACCCCGTAAAGAAAAAGGAATCAAATTTATATGAAGAACAAATATTACCACAAGGAAGAAGAAGGGAAAAGCCAGACAGGCAGCTGGGGGAGAAGGCAAATCTAATCCCGCTCGCCCGCTCAGAGTTGCCTTCGCCCATCTCTCTTCTTTTTATCATTATTTCTTTCATAATTAAATCTTTAAAGTCTCTCTCTTTCCGCCATTAATGTCGGAAAGTGTCAGTCCAATATACTCTTTATATTACCAATTTACCCCCCCCCCCCCTCCCCTCAAATAATATCTTGTCTGGATCCATCAATGGGCTAATCATCATCATATAGGACTATTACTTTCGAATCTTCACAACAAACTCCTCTTTATTTACTTTTGCCTAAACATTTATCTTTGACTTTTATTTAGTTTGTTATTGAAGGTGTAAAAGTAAATTATCTCGCTTTTTTATCCGATTCTAAATGTTTATTTTTGGTTTGTTTGGTTTAAAAATCAGATTACATGACTAAACCGATAATTACTCCATTCGATATACATAATTTTGATATGGTTAAAAGTTAAAACCCAATTCAAATGTCCTACTCCAATTTACCTCCATCACCATTATTCACAGGACTTGGAATGAAGATACCCAAACACACACACAAAAGCTGAGTAACATAGAGCAGAACATGTTTTCTAAAGCTTAAATCTTGTTTCGCTTGGGAATCGGGAGTAAGAGGAAAAGCTAAAGATGCAACATCTAAAAGCAAAGTCAGGTGAACCAAAATAGACACTGCAGAAACAAGTCGCATAAAGGAGTTCTATAAGCAAAATACCATCCCCTTGATTTTCAGCCCAACAATTTCACTTAACAACACTACTTATTTAAGACTCTTAAGCTTCTTACCATACCTATACATCACTAGGAAAGATGTGCCTCTCTAACGATGAGGAAAAGATCTCATGTTGTAACGGTCAGCCAGTTTCTGAGCAACACCATCGTAGAGCAGTTTATCCATCATCTCATACTTCTTATGATGTGTTATCGCCGTCTCAGCTTGCTGTTTAGACAGCTTCTCTGCCTCCTCAAGTTGTTTCTGAAACAGATAACAAAATTCAAGAAAACGAATTCACAAGAGCAAGAGAATAAATACAATCAAAAAGAAAGAGATAACAAAGAAAAAGAAATCACCTTAAGCATAAACGAAGTTTCAGCAGAATGAATACGAACAAGCCGCTTCATTTTCTTGGCCTTGTCGAAATCAGGATCGTTACGGTCCATCCAGCGACACCGGATCTTTCTACCAGGCTTCTTAGGTCGATTATCAAACATCTCCAACTCAGCAGCACTGGCTCTGACAGGCCTAGGCATTCCAGCAACCATGAAAGGAAACTGTGTCACAGTCGAGATAACTTCCTTTGCCATATCTTCAGTCTGCATTTGAACCAGAACACTCAATGGAAGCTCCTTTGGACCCAAGTAGTTTGGTAAGAAACACACATTCTCCACCGTCCCAAACTGATTGAAAGCAGATTCTATAACCGGCTTTGTGGCAAGAGGCGTGAGTTCATCTATATACACAGTACGACGAGCTTTCTCCAGAAACTTCTCATACGCTACTTCTTCAGGATTGGCCATACTAACCAAACTACAGAGAAAAAAAATTGAAAACGAATTAGGTCCAATAGAAGCAAAAAAAACAAATCAAAACCAAATTGATTCAACAGCGATGAAATCAAGATTCTTCGCGAAATTCGAGCATCAAAATCGCTATACAAGCGGATTACCGAAAAAAATGTTTACGAATTTCCCTGAAAACTAAACGAAGAAACGAAATCATGGCGAAAGCGAGAATCTAGGGTTTCTCAAACTTCTCCTTCTACAATCAGTGACGAAACAAGCAGATAATAGCAAAATCAATCACGCATTGAAGAATTTTGAGGATAGAGATAAAAGTATTATACCTTCAACTAGAGAGAAAATATCGTCTCCCGAGAGAAATGGTGTCTGGTGCGATAGTCTGTGGAAAACAAATAAGAAAAAAACATGGAAATGGGGAAGATGACAACTTATTTTTAATTTAGATTCGTTTATAATTGAAACCAAACAACGAAGCCCGTATGGCTCAGTGGTAGAGCGTCAGTCTTGTAAACTGAAGGTCCATAGTTCGATCCTGCGTGTGGGCACCTTTTTAATATTCAACCTTGGTAATCTTTTTTTTTACTTTCCTTGGTAATCATTTTTTTTTACTTTCCTCAATAATTACAAACCATTGGTAAAAATAATATAATAAGATTATAGTGAAACTGTGAAAATCCTATGCGACTCACTGTACAATATTATATTTTTTTATTCTTTTCAGATACTTTTGTTGGTCATAATCGCACATTTGGGTGGAGTACCCAGAGTAGTGGTTCACCACTTCATCAAGTTTTTGTTATTTGTCATCTGTCTTTTTCTTAGAGAAGATCTTTAATCAAAGGAAAATTTTATATATATACACAACTTTTGTTTTAGCTAATTAGTATATTTAAATTGTATAAAACTTATAAGTAAAAATGTTTGGACCCAAACGTGCAACCAATCTCCTCTAGGTGGAGAGGGTGCTCCATATATACTTGCCAACCATTTATAATATACTGTTTTTAAAGAGTAACTGAATTATTCTTGATACATTGTTTGAATGTTGACATAACTTTGCCGTAGTGTTGTTCCTTGCTTTTTGGACTGGTAAAAAGAAAAGAATCAAATTACATTCAAATTATAAACAAAACTAATACTAATTTTAAAATAATTGATGCTCCATAAAGGCATACATAAACTTGCATCCTTTTAAAACCCTCCTTAGCATGTTCTCTCAACCGACAATAGTACCAATTACCCAAAGGCAAAATCTTTCTTCTCCCTCTTCCTCCCTATTTTTGTCTAAATAATGTGTCTCGTTGCATCTCTTTGACTCTTTTAACTTCCTTCTCGATCTCCAAGAAGCAAGGGAAAGGGTAAAAGATCTTCTCGGAAAACCCTTTCTTGGCTTCTCGGAGTCCTCGCCATCTCATTTCTTCATCTACACGCAACCCTACAAATTCAAAATAAATGGATCAAACGGAGCTAAAACGTGTGTTTCAAATTTTTGACAAGAACGGAGATGGGACGATAACGAGGAAAGAGCTGGGTGAGACACTTAGAAGCCTGGGGATTTACATCCCCGACAAGGAGTTGACTCAGATGATCGAGAAGATCGACGTGAATGGTGATGGGTCCGTTGACATAGATGAGTTTGGGGAACTTTACAAGACGATAATAGACGAGGAAGACGAAGAAGAAGAGGACAT
This sequence comes from Cardamine occulta, assembly GCA_028015245.1. Classification (NCBI taxonomy): domain Eukaryota; kingdom Viridiplantae; phylum Streptophyta; class Magnoliopsida; order Brassicales; family Brassicaceae; genus Cardamine; species Cardamine occulta. The sequence goes on along the minus strand of CM051362.1, from coordinate 3,631,560 downwards.
GAAGGAAGCTTTCAATGTGTTTGACCAGAACGGAGACGGGTTTATAACGGTGGATGAATTGAAGGCGGTTTTGTCTTCCTTGGGGCTTAAGCAAGGTAAGACATTGGATGATTGTAAGAAGATGATAAAGCAAGTGGATATTGATGGTGATGGTAGGGTTAACTACAAAGAGTTTAGACAAATGATGAAAGGTGGTGGTTTTAGTGCTTTGAGCTAATTAATTGTTTTATTTTACATTTGTCAGTTTTGTGTTTGTTGATCTTCTTGATTCAATTCTATTGTTCTAGGAATGAACGACTGAAAATAAAAGAAAAACTATTTTAGTTGACTTTCTTTTGTTTTTTGCCCTTTACTAACATAGTGCCGATTTACCCTCTTTCCTCCATAGTGCCGTTTTTCCTCTTTCACTCTGTCTGACCCATCATTGTTTTTCAACAAACGGTTTGAATAGTAGAAATGACCAAAATATTATGTAACACAATGCTTAGAAAAATATTTTATACAAGATAATAGAAATATCTGAATAAATTAATAAATTTTGTTTTTAAAATATTATGTAACACAATCCGACATGCATTTTTAAAATATTCCCTAGTGTATAACTATTTATTTATTTTTGTTATTACAGTATCATTATTTGTTTGTTTTCAGTAAGAAAATAATAACAGAAAATGTAAAATATAAGTACAACATATAATTTGAATCTAAAAATAAGTTATCCAAATTTATGTGTCAGTATATGTAATTTTAAAATCATTTAATATCAAATTACTGAAAATTTTAATTAAGTTTTTCATTGATAAGTAAAAGTAGAACTAAAATCTACACTATTTCAGAATATTTAAATAATAAAATATTTAATGTATTTGTACAATCTTTTCCATTTTTTGCCCGAACATACTTGGACTACTTACCAACATTGGTGGCGCTAAACTAAAGCAATTGCATTTTCAAAAAAAAAAATGTCTACATTTGGTATGCATGTGGAAGCAATTAATATTTTGCCACTTTTGTAATCACTGAACAGTCAAAACACTTTCGATGTGAGAATTCGATCCCATCCACAATTCTACTGTTTGGTTACCACAATGCTTCCATTGAGAGCCGTTAACCTTACCTACTTCCAATTTAAAATGTATAACCGTACCGGCTTCGAAGTTAACAACACCTATAGTACATCACATGATTTGGTTGCACAAGTCACTTAAAAAGCATGTCCATTGGTTATTAACCTTTAGAATTAGAAGAGTCTCACAACTTTAATAAATAACCTTTAAACAAGCAAGTTGTTAATTGAGATTCTAGAAGGCCTTGGTTTAATCCGGTTAACAAACTAACTAAACCGATTTTATGATCCGGTTCTTATTAAGCAGACCAGATTATCTCTAGAGTCCCGGTCACTGGAACTTGTGCGATTTTTTTAGTCTTTCTTTCGCATTTCCCTTCCTGGGTGGACTCATCGCTTTCAACATCTCTGCCTCTGCGCCTTTGAACCCTTCAAAGGTATCGTCCCTCTCTCTCTGTATTTCTATGATTCTTTGTATGGATCTGTTTTCGTTTCAAATTTTGCCAAGGGAAACTAGATATCGCGAAATGTCGATTTGCTCAATCCAAGCAGTTGTCGTTTTGAGAGATTTAGGGTTTGGTTTCGAAATCTGGGTTTCGTATCAATTTAATCTAGTGGAATTTGATTATGTGTGTTTGTTCATGTATGTATAATCAATTTTGGTACAAGATCTGAAAACTCATTATAATCACACGTTTAGCTTACTGCAGTTTGATTGATTTTGTTTCAAACATGTCTAGTCAGTAAACCTTTTGTTCTCACTATTTTTACATCGAAATCAATGAAGAAAAAAGTCAATTGCTTTAAGTTTCTGATCACTGTTTAGCCAACTCTTAGTCGGGTTTTAGTTTGTCACTGTTAAAAAATTGGAATGAAATTTGTGATGCTAGGAAATGGGAAGAGAGAAGAGTCCTGGCTTGAAGATCCTCTGGGTCTGGACTATCGGCACTGCTGCTAGTATGATCCTACTCTTTTCTCTTATTTTAGTATCATACCTATTATGCCTGTATATATATGAGATCATCATATCTTTTACTTGTTTGCAGTATTGGTGACGAGTGTTGTCCGCACAAGAATGCAGGATATGCAATCGATGATGAACCAGAACCTGGAACAAACACCAAACCAAGACCAGAACACAAGTGCAGGTGATTCCCCCTTAAAGGATGAAACAGTTTTGCCCGACTCGGATCGTGAGATTGCTGAACGACTATAGTAAAGAACAGCCTGGTTCTGTTGTTTTTTTGTTTTCTTTCCTTCTCTTCTCTTTTCATGAAGATGATGAAACCGGTTTTAGTGGTTTTGGTCTTTGCGAACTTGATGATTAGAAGATTCTAGATGTTTCTAGTTTTCTAACTTGAAAAGTAAATTGACCAAGAAGCTTGATGACTAGTGTTTAGCGGTTTTCTTCTCTTGTGAATACAAAGAAGCTAGCTACACATGAGTGTTTCTATTTCAAGATGCAAAATTTGTCTCACAAGGAAACTGAAAACGAAAATATACGAGGGAGGAATCGAGTTTGTATTTAGCAACGAAGCTATCGATGTATTCTTTGTATCGACTTGTGAAAATCGACTAGAGGGAAGACTACAGTTTATGTACAAGTGAGAATGAACCCACGCGAAACGTATATATCAAGGAACTATTAACTGTGATTTTGAGACATTTAAGAGCCAACCACATCAATTATTATTTCTTATGGAGTCCTGTGGTGAGCACAAAGTGAACTATTCTTTCGTCTTTTACTAAAGTTATTATATATTTTTAAACTATTTTTTCTTGTATTTGACATAATATTTTATGCCTTTTTGCTAATTGTACAAGAAAGGATTCTCTCCAGTTTGGCTTTATTAGCTTTATTTCATAATAAACGTTGTCGAGTTTTCAGTTTATTTGTGACAACTTGGTTATCTCTGAACTCCATACTTGTTAGTTCGGTCTAATATGGTGTTAGTAAATGACTTATAATCATGTTTTTTTATGGTGAAAACAAACCTATAGACAGTATTGATACATGTGAATTTTTCATGTCAAAGAGTGAGTGAGAGTAGATTTAAGAGTGTTTTATTTTTTTTGTTTTTATCTACTATCCGAAAAGTTTTATTTCCCATGATAGAAATGTTGAATCATTGAACCTTAAAATATATAAACAAATTTGATTGTTTCAAAATGCAATCCTTATATTTAGAAGAAAAAAACAAAATTCCTTACATGACAAGTACCTTCCATTCAACAACGACAATTCTGGAATAAATGAAAATCAGATAGAATAAATTTTTGCAGAAATGTTAAGAAATCCGAAATTCAAATTTTTGTACATCTGTAATTTCTATAAATTTTTCTATTCCACGTTTGAAACATATCTTCAAATATTGAATTGTTTTATGCAAAAAAAAAAAAAAAATCTCTGTCTCACTCTCTTATATAAACCACTCCAAACTTGGTTCACTTTTCATTCTCTCCATCATATTTCATTCTCCCATCTCTTGAACGCAAAATCGATCTTTTCCAAATGGCATCATCCACCGGCGAGAAAGGCCTCATCGTGAGCTTCGGTGAGATGCTCATTGACTTCATCCCCACTGTCTCCGGCGTTTCCCTCTCAGAATCCCCCGGATTTCTCAAAGCTCCCGGCGGTGCTCCGGCCAACGTCGCCATCGCTGTTTCGCGACTTGGAGGTCGAGCTGCCTTTGTCGGTAAGCTCGGCGACGATGATTTCGGCCATATGCTTGCCGGAATCTTGAGGAAGAATGGCGTCGTCGATCAAGGGATCAACTTCGACAAAGAAGCGAGAACCGCACTCGCTTTTGTGACTCTGCGTTCCGACGGAGAACGAGAGTTTATGTTTTACCGGAATCCCAGCGCCGACATGCTTCTCCGGCCAGATGAACTCAACCTCGAACTGATCCGATCCGTACGTAAATCTTTCTCTTTATTTTCAAGATTTCAAGATTTTTTTACTCGTTTGATCTTTTGATTTCTCCACGTTTTTAATCTCCTTCCGTATAATATGCAACGTGTAATTTTATCAGTAGTTTGCTAATTTCACTCTTATGAACGAACGAATAACTTAATAATACTAGTTTATTTGAAAAAATAACCACTAAATGTAAATAAAAGCAAAAAAAAAATCGTGATGGATATTTATTTGTGCAGGCGAAAGTGTTTCACTATGGATCAATAAGTTTGATAACGGAGCCATGTAGGTCGGCTCACATGAAGGCAATGGAGGTGGCTAAAGAAGCCGGAGCTCTTCTTTCCTACGACCCAAACCTGAGGGAACCTCTTTGGCCATCACATGAAGAAGCTCGGACTCAGATCATGAGCATATGGGACAAGGCTGATATCATTAAGGTCAGTGATGTCGAGCTTGAGTTTCTCACCGAAAAACAAACTATCGATGATGAGACAGCAATGTGTCTGTGGCATCCCAACTTGAAGCTCTTGCTTGTTACACTTGGCGAAAAGGGATGTCGTTACTACACTAAGGTAATGCATTACCATAATCATTCATTGATGAATCACAAAGACATTGAAACTGAGACTAACACCTACAAAAAAATGGTGTGTAGAACTTCCATGGATCTGTTGAAACTTTCCATGTGGACGCGGTGGATACAACTGGAGCTGGTGATTCTTTTGTTGGTGCGCTTCTAAAGCAGATTGTTGATGATCAATCTGTACTTGAGGTGTGTACTCGATTGAATGAATCTTCCTTAGTCGATGATCAAATGCAATTTACTGATATATGGGGTTTGTTTTGGTTTAAACTAGGAGGAAGAGGGATTGAGAAAAGTGCTGAGATTTGCAAATGCTTGTGGAGCCATTACGACGACTAAAAAAGGAGCCATTCCAGCTCTTCCTTCAAACAGTGAAGCTCTCAGCTTTCTTAAAGACAAAAAGAAACGTCAAACCTATCTTAAATTCAAAAAAATATGTTGTGCGGCTCCTTCTTGTTAATTGTGATGTTGTGTGTTTTGGATCCTTGCTCATGAGTCTGATTTGAAATAAAAGGATCAACAAGAATTTTTTTTTTTTTTTTATCAGATTGCAGAGACTTAAGTTTAGGTGAAGTGAAATTAAACCCACCCGAAGTGTTAAGGTCAATAAACTATCAAGTGTGATTTATAGACATTTAAATGGCAAACACATCTACTGTTATATATTTCTTTCATTTGACTTCACATTGATGCTCTACCAAATTATCATTATTGTTAATTGTAAACATATATATAGATATATGGACGAATCAATCTATCCAATATATCAACTTTTTTTTTGGGTGTATATCCCTACTCCATTAGACTACGGATGTATCAAACTCGTTAATTCGGTCCAATATGGTGTTAGCATGACTTATAGTCAAATTCTTAATAGTTATGATTTTTTTTGGGGTCAAAGAGTGAGTGAGTGAGTGATAGTATAGATTTAAGAGTTTTTTTTTTGTTTTCCCACTAACCAAAGATTTAAATTTCCATTATAAACCATATAAAAAATGTTGAATTCATTAAACCTTAGAAGATTCAGAATGCAATCCTCACGTTTTACATTTAACTGGGGTTATTGAATATTGTATTTTAATTAAGTTGAGTATATTTTAAATTCAAAGAGAAATCTAATGTTATTCAATTGTATATTTGAAAAAGTACAATAAAATTTTCTATTATTGGATACAATATTTGTTTAATGTATTTAAAATACACTAAAAACACATGTTATTGAACATGAACATGATTTTATTGTATTTGAATAAGGATGGAGTTTGATGTAATCTTTTAACTAAATTATGAGTAAATGAAATATCACATCTTACCCTAGTATTTCTAATATCTTTCATATCTCTTCATACTCTCGCAATTGCTTCCGAAAATTTTCATAATATCATATTAAATTTAAATTTTTTAATTAAAGATAATTATAAAATTTTGACTATGTGAAAATTGAGTATCGTTGGAAATATAATAAATTTCATTTTCAGATTTTTTTGTTTTGAATTTATAATAACAAGATATTGTACATGTTCTATCCATGAACAAGATAATTGGTCAACAATTAGAAGATCGAGTATTTTGATTGACCGAACAAATATTTTTGTTACCTAATAATAAAAACTAGATATCAAAATAAAGTGTTTAGTTTTTTTTAAAGATAATTTTGTATTGAAATTTATGGATTTTGATGAATGTTATATTTTGTTAACTATTTTGAAAATATTAGATAGTTATTTTATTTTCAATAATTTCCAAATACAAAGTAATTCATACAAAAAGTTTAACAATGAATTTAAGAACCCACGTTTGAGTATTATCATTTCATCAAAATCAACTAATTAGATTTTAGAATAAGTGCAATTTTAACTACTTTAAAATCAAGTAAAAACATAATCTAATAACAGTCCCTTAGAAAAACACAATTTCTTACATGACACGTATAATCTATTGAACTGTAGAAGCCTAGCTATCATCAACTCCAAGTCTACAACTATGGGAAAATTATATTAAAAAAATATAGAATAATTTCTTGCAGAAATGTTAGTAAATCTGAAATTGGGGATATAATATATTCAAAATTTATGTAAACTTATATATTCCATGTTTCAAAAACATCTTCAAGAATTGAATTGTTTATGATTTTTTTCTAAACAATTATATTAGAAAAAATAGAATAATTTCTTGCAAAAAAATAGAATAGTTTCAAACATATAATATTTCTAAAAAATAATTTATTGCAAACAGAATAAAACAAATAGAATGGAATATGGGAAAATTATATTTAAAAATAGAACAATTTATTGCATAAATGTTAATATATAAATCTAAAATTGGGGATATAATATATTTGAAATTTCTGTCAACTTATATATTCTATGTTTCAAACACATCTTCAAGGATTGAATTGTTTATGATTTTTTTTTCTTACAAAAATAAAAACACATTATGTGAAAAATGACCTCAAAAGATTTAAACACTGCCTTGAGCCTCTTGACTCTCATAGAACCTTATATAAACTACTCCAACCTTCGTTCACTTTTCATTCTCTCTATCGTTTTTTTTCTCCGATCTCTCGAACACAAAATCGATCTTGTTCAAATGACATCATCCACGGGCGAGAAAGACCTCATCGTGAGCTTCGGCGAGATGCTCATTGACTTCGTCCCCACCAAATCCGGCGTTTCACTCTCCCAATCCCCCGGATTTCTCAAAGCTCCCGGCGGTGCTCCGGCAAATGTCGCCATTGCCGTCTCGCGTCTCGGAGGTCGCGCCGCCTTCGTAGGAAAACTCGGCGACGATGATTTTGGCCATATGCTTGCCGGAATCTTGAGGAAGAACGGCGTCGCTGATCAGGGTGTCAATTTCGACAAAGGAGCGAGAACTGCGCTCGCTTTCGTGACTCTGCGTTCCGATGGAGAACGAGAGTTTATGTTTTATCGGAATCCCAGCGCCGATATGCTTCTCCGGCCAGATGAACTCAATCTCGAACTAATCAGATCCGTACGTAAACCTCTCTCCTTCTTTGTTTTCAAGATTTCAAGATTCTATTCCATAATTAAAAAAAAAGAAGAAGATCTTATGATTTCTCCACATTTTTTAATTTCCTTAAGTAGAATATGCCACGTGTAATTTTAACATTCGTTTGCTAATTTCCCTCCATACCTAGTAACACACTTAATGAAAAACACATACGCAAAACAAACAATATTGGGACCAATGGTGGTTAAAGATTAATTGATGAATATTTTATATTTATATTTGTGCAGGCGAAAGTGTTCCATTATGGATCAATAAGTTTGATAACGGAGCCATGTAGGTCGGCTCACATGAAGGCAATGGAGGTGGCTAAAGAAGCCGGAGCTCTTCTTTCCTACGACCCAAACTTGAGGGAACCTCTTTGGCCATCGCCTGAAAAAGCTCGGACTCAGATCATGAGCATATGGGACAAGGCTGATATCATTAAGGTTAGTGACGTTGAGCTTGAGTTCCTTACTGGAAACAAAACGATCGATGATGAGACAGCAATGTCTCTGTGGCATCCCAATCTGAAGCTCTTGCTTGTTACACTCGGCGAAAAGGGTTGTCGTTACTACACTAAGGTAATGCATAATTTACCATAAAGAAACATCTTCATCTGCATGAGTTTCGTTTGCTGAATCACAAGAAGACTGAAACTGAGACCAACACTTACACAAAAATTGTGTGTAGAACTTCCATGGATCTGTTGAAACTTTCCATGTGGACGCTGTGGATACAACTGGAGCTGGTGATTCTTTCGTTGGTGCGCTTCTAAAGCAGATTGTTGATGATCAATCAGTACTTGAGGTAACACACACACAACCCAATGATCTTGATCTCTTGTGTGTACTCAATTGAAAAATGAATCTTTCTTAGTTGGGATTTTTTTTTTGTTTTTAACTAGGAGGAAGAGGGGTTGAGTAAAGTGCTGAGATTTGCAAACGCTTGTGGAGCCATAACAACAACTAAAAAGGGAGCCATTCCAGCCCTTCCTTCAGAATGTGAAGCTCTCAGCTTTCTTAAAGACAAATAGAAACGTTGAACCTCTTTATAATCCACAAAATGGCGTCCTCATTTGTCTATTGTAATTTTGTGTTTTTGTAATGTTTCCTTTATTTTGTTGTTGTTTCTATCTTTCCAATGTATTGAGTTTAAAAAGATTTGTGGCTTCTGAATTCTGATCATCTCTTGACTCTTGCTAATGGAAAAGTTTTTTTTTGTCCCCTGAATTGTTACAGTCAACTGTTTGGAGTTGTAAATTGTATTGGCAATTGTTTAATCTAATTATCATCCCCAAAACAACACTTTTCCTCTTGATTAATTCCCTATGCTCTTGCCTCCACTTCCGATGAAACGCTGATGCAGATCATACGGTCCTTTTGCTTTCAAGTTGACCTAGGAGATCACCTTTCATGTTGCCTACGTCAGCTGCCGACTCAAACAACTTCAAAAGATGAAGAACATCAATGCATCGCGTCATGTTCAACTTAATCAGCCGTTTTAACTGCAGAAGCCAACAAAGAGAAGTCTAATCTTCACCTTCATCTCTTTCTCTTTTGGTTTATGATCACAGAGTGGAAGTAGGAAACTATGGGGAGAGTGAGATAAAGAGTCTTTGTTTCTCATTTGTGTGTATGATTCCTTATTCAACTTAGGGAAGTCAACTCACTTGGTGTATTATTTTTAGTGTCAAAGAAACATATAAACCTAATCCCCATCCTGTTCTGTTCAATTGGTTGTGATTTGAATCCTTTTTTTCATAAATTATTTGAAGCAAATACCATGTTCAAGAGGTATGAACAGACTTAAACACAGACATCTCATAGACATTAGGACCAAAAAAAGAAGAAATCTGTAATAAGCTATATATCAACATAGCTTACTCAACTTAGATAAAACTAAAGGCATAAACATTGACTCAACGGATCATCCTTATCCAGATACATAGTTTTTTTATGTTTTTGTTTGTTCGTTTCCATTGAAGAATGTCTACATATAGCTTACATATAGGTTTTTAGCCTAGATCAGGGACAATGAAGTGCTCCTCATCATCATCATCATCTCTGATCTCGAACCTCGGCTTCTTGTTGGAAACATTCGATTTCATCGGTCGGAATGAATGAACATGACCTAAATGCGAAACAGAAAGCTCGGGAACTTGAGCTGCAGGAAGAGCCTCCTGATTCATCTGATCACCGAAGAAACCCATGTCTGAAAACCACTCTAACTCACCAACCCCGAGATCAAGCTGTCCTTTCTGCTCAATTTTAGACAAGCAGAAGAAGAAGTTAATAAAAACTAGCTGCAAACAGATAAGGATCTAACGATGGATCTCTCAATACCTTGTCGGTGGATTCAAGATCAGAGAAGTGGAAGAAATCGTCAACAGCCCAGGGAAGAGGAGTAGCAGAAGAAGGTTGTTGCTGGTTTGAGGATTTAGCTAGAATCTGTTTAGCTTTCTGTTGGTTGTTGGAAGGCTCAGATTGATTCTTCTCCACTTCTTTACTACAACTAGTTGAGTTCAGAGCTACTTTGATCCCAGTGGCTAAGAACCTCTGGTGATTAGCAGATCTAGAATTAGCTACGTGGATCGATTCATCACAGTCTCTGCAAAGCAGAGCTCTATCCTCTACACAGAAAATAAAAGCTGCCTTCTCCTGCAAGTCACCCAGGAGAATAACAACATATGAGCATACGAATATTCTACAGTTGCTACGGAATAAATATCTCGGTTACCTAACAAGATCTAAGTCAATCACACAGAAACAGAGAGAGATAGAGAGATTTGTATATACTTACTTGGCAGATATCGCAACGAGGGAATTTGGTGGAGAGAGAGTTGAGATGAAGGCGTTGATGCTTGCTAGCGAGTTTGTTAGCGGCGTGAATCTCGACGTCGCATTTAGGACAAAGAGCGGCTTCGTCGGCGCAACAGATAACCGTGGCCGGAGCTTTCTCACACACATCACACTGTATCTTCATCTTAAAAATATGCACAAAAAAAACAGAGCTCTTTTATTTCCTTAGGAAGAGACTTGAAAGAAGCTTGTCTGGCTCTTGTTAGAGTACAAGTGCAGAGATGGAGATTGAAAAACAAGAAAGAGAAATTGAGTATTTTGAGAGACAAGTTGGTGGAGACAAGGATTTGGTGAATCAAAAGGAAACACTTAGCTTCTTACAGCAAGGTCTCGTAGGTCCCACTCTTCTTCTGTGGCTCTCCTTCCTCCTTTCGTTATCTCGCCTCATTTTGATATTATTATTATGCTCTTCACACTTGCTTTTTTTATATAATTATTATTATTTTATTATGTAGCAGAGATTTGTACAAATCTTTTCGACTCAAAGACCAAAGCTGTTTGATCTGTACACCGTCTTCCTTATTTTAAACTCCTTTTTTAACTCTACGCATTACAAATCTTTGTGCTAAGATAGTCTTTCAAGTTTCGTAAATCTATCATAACAATTCAAGAAAGATTTTTATACAAAAGAGGGCTTAATGAAGAAAGAGTTTGGTTTCCTCAAGGGATCAAATCAGAGAATATAAAAAAGTGAGACTCCACGTAATCTGGAAAACGACATTTTCAATTTATTCTTTAGAACGACTTTGTTAAGTGATATCTACCAGTCGATTCGATTAGATTTTTTTTTTGGTTTAATCAGTATTCAACGCAATCTTTCTTATGAATGCATTCAGTTTCACTTGGAGAAAATGTCGAACATAATATAATTCAGAGCAACGAAAAAACAGTTTGAATATAAATCTATAAAACTAAAGATCTTTCGGAAAAGAATACATGTTTATAAATGTCCATTTTTTACATGGATGATCACTTTCTAGTAAAATATCATATAAGTAATTAGTCCGTTCTAGAAAAAGTTATCCCAAAAGACACTGGTTGGTCACATGAATTGTTTGTTGGATATCCAGATTAGTAAAAAAACAATCTATACATTTGAGGTTTTGTAAGAAATGACAAGTTTTTTGGTGTTTGTTTTTTTGCAATGAAATCGAAGAAATTCAAAGAATAGTGAAGTAACTCCCCAAAACACTTACTGCTTCTTCTGTACATCATCATCATCCTTCTGATTATTCACATGAGAAGTATTGTTCACGTTGGCTGTATCTTGATGAAGCAGATTAGAGAATCCATTTCCAATCGATTTCCACCAGCTCGACCGCTCTGAGTTAGTTTGATCATCTGACTGGTCATTACTAGTGTTCGAGGACAGTTCGCTAGACATGGCTGACTCGGTCTGTAGCTCAGAGAATCTCACAGCTCCTAATAGCTTTTCTGGAAGCTCTTCTAGAGTCTGGCTCTCAATGAGGAAAGCAAAATCAACTGTCAATGTAGTAACATATCCAAATGCGAGATGAACAATGGCGCTAGCGACCATAGAAGAACCAATATCAACATCAACCTCCATAAAGTTTTCTCCTGAAACATATTTGCAAGACAGTGCACGTCCAATCACACAGATGGCTTGCTCTCCAACAGCTTTTCTTACAATCCACGGGACATTGACAATGTTTGCAATCAGTTTAAGCCTCGATTTCTTGAATCCATCATCTCCTTTAAGAAACTGATCCATCAGGGAGCCTTCAAGTATAGGCTCTGTGGCAACAAAGTAAGCCACAGCACTGTAATTGTCTTTGTGAGGAAGCTGGAGATTGAATGCCCAAACAAAAGGCTTAGCTCCATCTGTTTGAAACTCCTCATCGATAACTTTCCTGATTCGGCTGCTTGGATAACTTAGGATCTCAGAAAGCTTTTTAGGACCTTTAATCCAATCAAAACCAAGAGGCTTTAGAAGGAAATCACCAGCAGGTACTTTAACCTTATCAGAGAAATACTTTGGTCCTCTAACCATAAATGTGTCAGGAGGTGGCGTTGTCCAACCATTTTTGCAATTCTCTGGCTTAAGACATGGAACAGCTCCCTCTGACTTCACTCTTTTAATCCATTCTGGCTCAGTTTCTTCACCAGAGCCAGCCATATCTAGTTGAAAACCTGCAACACAACAACTTCAATCCTTAAGTAAGATTGAGAGCGGATGTTTTACAAAGACCTATTAACAATGATCTTTTACAAGGAAAAATGAATCTATGCAACTGTATTGCTCATCTAACACCACCTTAGGATCCGTACTACTTATGCCACAAGAAAAAGAGTGAGACACAAATTGCTCCAAAGAAACAAGATTTTATATGTAGGCAAGTTCGTTTCGATTCACAGTTTCAACAGAAACAAAAAATCGAGCTTTTATATCGATCGATTCCAACTCAAGACTGTATTGTTAAGAAGTCGAATTAAAAGCTGGTATCAAAATTCAGTACGATCAGACATGATTCTGTGATTTACTAGAAAGATAAGCCCTTAATAATATGAAATAACATATAAGGCATACATATAACCAGAATTGAAAAAGGTTATTTTGATCCAATAGAAACAGAGCAATTGAAACCCAGAAACGAAAACAAGTTTCAGAGGTTTATGAGAACAATCAAACGGAGAAAAATTCTAAGTACAGAGAGACAACAAACAAAGGTTTAATCTTACGATAAGGAGCGAAAAAGTAAACCTTTTCAGCCCGAAGAAGAGAAGATTCTCCAAAAACCCTAATTGAGATATGAAAACTTCTCAACAGGTAAAAAAAAGAAGAAGAAGAAGATAATTCCGATTGATTTCGATTCTTGTTTGATTTTGTTTAATAGTTTGGATTAGCTTTGAGCAGATCCTTAATCTTTCTTAGCGTTACGCTTTGTTTCATAGAATATTATTGGTCCACCTGGCCTGCTATTTATTATAATGTCCAACCCGTAATTAACTTAATAAATTATTTAAAACCAAAACAAATAAATTGATAAGATTTCAAATCCAGGATTAAATATCTTCTTCTTCATTATAGTTAAAACTTAAAAAAAAAAAAAAACTAAATAAAATTATAATGAACTTTGGTTAGTTTTAAGCAAATAATCTAATGGTAAAATGATGATTTAAATTATTCATATTCTTTTGCGTTTTAATCAAAATAGTTTTTCTTTTTTGCATAAGCATTCTATTTTATCATATAACATTATGTCCACTAAAATAGCATAACTAGATTGCATATCATTTTTTCTAAATAGCATATTTTATCCTTTCTAATCAATTACATAAACCAATCAGATATTATTTTCATGGGTTTTATCTAATTTGTAAGTATATTTAAAAATATATAATTAATAAAAAAGTATGGTTCTTTATTATGGATACTCTAAACTAAACCATAGATATTTATAAGAAGATTTATTTTTTAATCAATTAACGTTTTTTAAATTGGAAATACTGGTAAATAGTTTTAACTTTTAACAGAATTTTATCTTTCTAAAAGTTATAAATTATAGTTGGAAAAATGAGAAAAAGGAAAATAATAATAATAATTCCAAAAAAAAAAACTAATGCTGAGTTTAATAAACAAGAAAAAAGAAATAGTTTTCTTCTCTTCCCCATCGTAACTCCATTCGGCGTCTCTCCGGTCTCACACCTCACCGAATTGGCCAATCTCATCTCGCTTCTGCTGGTGAACCATTACTTACTTCTCACGCCGTCTTCGATTGGATTTACCGGAGCATTAGACGGATCTTCTGAACAACTATGGATCCTTGTCAATTCGAACACATGGTAAGTTATTCTCTGCGTGAAATGTTTATGACTTCTCTCGAGAATTCAGAATTGGAATGATGATCCTGCTCCAGCATGATCATGCCGCTTTCAATTCGATTGGGTTTTGAGTTATTCTAGGTTTTGTTTTTGGTCTCCGCTATAATGGATATGCATTGCTTATTGTATGTCTTGCGTATTGGTGGTGGCTCTCACTATGAAATAGATCCAAGGCCTTCTCAAACTCTGCCTAGTAGACTTTTTTCTGGCTGTGTAATTTGAGCTTTACCAAATTTATAGTTTCACTCATCAGTTTAGAAGGAACAGTTCAAGTATCTTTGAATGTCACGCATTTCAGTACTAATCCAAGTCATTTACTTGAACTACTGTGTATTCATTTCTTACAAGACTTTTCTTTGTTAACCAGGTTGTGGATGATAATGATATTCAGAGCATTGTAATGTCATATCTTCTGCACAACTGCTTCAATGAAACTGCGGACTCACTTGCTTCTTGTATTGGAATAAAGCAACCTGCAATTGATCGTGATAGTTTGGAGAGAAGGAAACGTGAGTAAAACTTTTCTTTCAGGGTTTAAAGGAAACTGTTGTTAAATTATATGCTCATGCACGCTGTGATTATTATAGGGTTTGATTGATTGTTGTTAATATTCAGAAATAATACATTTTATACTTGAGAGGAAGGCATTGAAGGCTGTTGAACTAACTGAACAACTAGCACAAGACTTGCTTGAAAAAAACAAGGATTTGCACTTTGACCTTCTATGTCTTCATTTTGTGGAGCTAGTCTGTGCTGGGAACTGGTGAGAATTTTATGATTTGTTTTTCATAAGGAACTCAGGTTTCTAAGTACACTTTGCATCTTAAAATGCTTCTTTGCATCTGCAGCACAGAAGCTCTTGAATTTGCTCAGACAAGATTGGCTCCTTTTGGGAAGGTCCAAAAATATGTAGAAAAGCTTGAAGTAAGTCTGAATCTTGTCTGATCCTCAATTATATCCGTTTTGATGTATTTTCAGATTACGTTTTCTGTCTTTCCAAATGATGGGGGACTTGTTCATCCTGAGACAGGACGTAATGGCATTGCTGGCTTATGAAAACCCTGAGAAATCCCCAATGTTCCATCTTCTGAGCTCTGAATACCGACAACAGGTTGCCGATAATCTGAACCGCACAATTCTTGGTCAGTTCTCTTTTCCTTTCAAATAATCTCAGGCCTCCTGTGACCTTTACAGATTACAAGTTTTATAACTCATTTTTCACATTATCCAGAACACACAAACCACCCAAGCTACACACCAATGGAAAGACTCATACAACAGGTGACAGTTGTGAGACAATACTTGACTGAGGAGAATGGCAAAGTAATCCTAATATTTCAGTATCTATTTCGTTGTAGAAGTCCTGGAATAGTGCCTGTGTCTAAATGCTGTTTTATGTCTCATGATAGGATGCGTTTCCTCAGTTCTCTTTGAAGGATTCTCTCAAAGGCTAAGATCGCAGGACGACTCCAAAGTTTGCAAGGAAGAAGATATGCTTAAGCATTGTCATGTAAATACAAAAAGGCTTGCTTCTCAATTATATCTCCATTGTTTAACTCCAGCAAACATGGAGACAAGGTTAGTCTTCCCATGGTCACAGGAGGGGTTTCAGTTTGATGTTGCAGGAGATAAACTTTGTGAAAGGACAGTTTCGGCTTGCTTTGGTTTGGTTCCGAAAGATTGTTTCCTCTACTTTTGTGAGTTTGGTCGATAAATCTGTAATCTACATCATTGGAAAACTCATTTCTCTTTGTAATTACCGTTTTATGCTTTGATATAGAACCCTTAAATTCAAGCTTCTTTGCAGACTTCTTGACAAGCTTCAAAGCCAAGACCAAATGAAACTTTTCAAATAACCAAGAAGAATAGAAAAGGCCAAAGAATTTAAATATGATTATAAAAGACTAAAGATTTGCCAGTTCCTAACAAAAAGACAAATCCAAGAACTTGTTAACAACTTAAGATCATACAAAGAGAAGATTGTAAACTACTAACAGACAAGAACAAAGGCTTGGCTAACAACTTCCAAGGTATCTTGGGTTTTAACTCTAGAATGCAATAAATCCCAAATCCTTGACCCTGCGATGAATGCGCGCACCTGATCCTGATCAGGGAGAAAAGGCCATGGCTATGTAATTGGAATGAGAAAGGAGATTTTCCAAGAATTACTCATTAAATCGGACACTAACACAGTCTAAACTCCTCAGTCTTTTGCCGAGGGAGCCTCGAGATCAGGCGATGTCACACTTTCTTTCTGCCCCGAAGAAGACCTTCTAAGCTCTGAGGCCCCGCTTTGTTGTTCCTGCTGTTGCATCCGCTGCTGCTGAAGCTGATAGAGTTGCTGCTGAAACTGAAATTGCTGCTGTTGTTGTTGTTGCTGATGTTGTTGCTGCTGCTGTTGTTTCTGTGACTGGATCTGGAGCTGCTGAAACTGTTGTGCAGCTAAGATCGTGTGCATCGATTGATTATTGGGATAGAATTGCTGGTTTGATCCAAAAGAACCATAGTTCATCATTGATGCACCATTTGAAGTACCTTGCCCCGTCAATACCTTAAGATGCTGGACTTCCTCCTTTAGTGTATCATTTAATGCTGTCAATTAGAAAAAGACACATCAATCAAGTAGCAAAGTGGAGCAAACAGTTATATGGAAAACAGTTGGAAACAAAAAAAAAATGATAAGAAATATCAACTTGAAAGAAAATGTTTGTGACAAAAGATTCTGACCATCCTGTAGGTGAACCTGTTGCTCCATTGTTTGTACTCGCAGTTTCAGCTCATTGTTTTCCACACTCAGGCCACTTGTATCTCTCTGAGAACACAAGGAAGAAAAGAGAACAAGATTAACACCATAACGTAGTCTAGAGTTAAATTTGGTTTGCAGGACGCTACAGACTGATTAAACCAACCTGTAAGAGAGTCAACTGAGCTGAGAGAGATGTGGCCTCAGTTTGTAAAGTCTGGACTTTTCTCTCGAGCTCTGCTATGTATCTCATCTTCCTTTCTTTTGACCTCGCAGCAGACTGTCTGTTTGCCCATATCCTATCAAACATGATACAACTAGTCATGCATCAAAGAAGCAAACATATACAAATGAAAGATACAGACTTTCCCAAAAAAGAAAAAAACCTCTTAGCACGTTTTGGATCAATAAGAGCAAGCTCAGAAAGTTTAGCAGCAGAGATAGCTTTCTTAGAATCAACTCCAGAAACATCTTCATTCCCCGACATAAGCATCTCAGGCTTGATAGTTGTAGAACCGTCCATCGATTGACTGTGTTGATGCCTGATTCTCGGTCTTTCACTAGAGCTACCAGGCGTACTCTGAAGGTTAGAAGTCGAGCCTAATTCATTCCTCCAAGCTGCTGGTTCTGATGGCTCACCCATTTGAGAAGAAGACGTTGCTGAAGAATTGAATTTATCCATATCAAGATACATATACAGTAAGTCCTCATCCGTCTCATCAGAGAAAGAAGGTCTATCAGCAGCACCAACCACACCAAGATCACTATCAAAGCTCAAATCATCAGGAAGAGTAAGAATCTCTGAATGAGCTCGGCGATGGCCTAGATTCTTAGGTGGATTATCCAACATTCGGCTAATATCATGGCTGAATCGATTAGCATCTGAACTGCTCCCACTTGGAGTCAAGTGAGGAAACGATGATTCAGCTTTCATTGGAAACGTAGGGTAACGACCTGATGGAGGAGGAAGACCTCCACTTGGAGGAGGTACATAAGATTTCTCCTTATCCATTTCCACAACTTGACCTAACCCACTAATCTGCATACCATCATTTCCAATCAAACCAAAATTATATTCCATACTAGACAGATTAGGGTTTCATTAGAAATCGTTAGCTATCAATTCCACAGCTAAGAACATACAACCCTAGACCTAAATCAAAACGAAAACCCTAAAGTAGATCAAAAGAGAGGAGCTTTTCACGCACTTACAGAGATCTAATCAGTAGGAGGCAGCCTCCAGAAACCCAAAGCAGAATTGCCCAAAGAGAGATCGACGAGATTTAAAAAAACAAAAAAACGCTGAATAGAGGAATTATCTGAGAAACGTATCAAGATTAAGAGAAAATATGGAGAAAGAGATAAATGGGAGAATACAAGGAAAAATCAGAGAGATCCGACGAGAGAGGAGGAAGAAGAAGAAGAAGAAGAAGAACATTCTCTCTCCATTAGAGGATTCTTCGAAGAACTGTGCATCAGAAGTTTTACTGTTTCCCAAAATGATGTCGTTTTGACGTATTTGGTTTAGTTGATGTTACAAATTACAATTACGAATTGCGTGAACCGTGTAACAAACCTTTAATTACTTTTGTCGGAAGATGAGTCATATAATCAGCTGCTTTAGCGTGTTGCTATAAACGATGTTATTGACCGTTGGATCACATTGAACGATGTTTATTCATATCTCTGGTTCGTGATGAACGCGGCGACGAATTATTTTCGTCAAATTGGTTCACGTGGTTGTTAATTTTTGGTTGGACCGTTGAGTGCTGCGAATTTTTTAAAAATTTGATGACTTTCTAAATTTCTTATAAGAAAAATACTAACCCGGAAGTTGAAACCATGTGATATGTTTTCAATAATTTTAAGGATGCTGACGTACGATTCTTTTTAATCGTAAGAAATGTAGGAGTTACAAGATATTAAATCATCAACGGACTTTTTTTAATATTTTTCTTTTGAGAAAACATGCCGTTTTCATGCTAAACGATCGACTATAAAACATCCAGATTTTTTTTTTTGCAAACTATATAAAGATTAATCAAACGTATATGTCAGAAAATAAAATCGATGTGCATTGACCCTAAACATAGCTTAGGGTACTTGGGCCACAAACATGGTTGATGTTCAGTCTCAGTTTTCATAAATGATCTTTATAAGTTCTTATAGTGATTGCTGTTGATACATGAATGAGGAGGATGGGTGGATGTATAGATAGACTGAACTTCTTTGACTATAATTAGTTGGAATGGGCCCATTATTTATGGGCCGTGTGGGAAAAGGTAAGGCCCATAGTACCATTCGTAACTTAAAGAGAAAAGGATCTTGCACACATGATCTCACCCATTGACAATTTGAATGGGCACATTAACTCTTCCTCTCAACTACCTCCTCAGGCCATACTTGAATTCATACCCTCCTTATGGGATACAACACTATATATTCATTATGTGTTTTCCTAGCAAATGTCTTAACCACGCAAAGAATCATAGTCAATAATGTAGGGTGGGCAAATTATTTGTTAGATCTACTTCGATTCGGTCTAGACATTTATAGTGATTCAAAATCAAAACACATTGTAACATATAACAAAACAAATCGCAAATACTGATTTTAAAAAATATATAAAAATTGGTTAACCACTTTGATTTATATGTTACATATAATTTTCATATTTTAGTTTTACAACGGTCAGTTCATATCGAATATCCGCATATATTTAAAACATTTTTGAATATCCAAAAAAAAGTTTAAAACAAAGATGACAAATTAGATATTTCGTATAAATTAACGAAATGGATCACGAATATTTATTTTGTTCAGATTCTCGTTTTGTACATGAGAAGATCTAGTGTATCTTCCTTCACACATGGTCTTGTTGGCTCTATAGAGATTAGTATACATCACATTTACGCCTTATTGTACACATCCTAGGTGTATTGCATCCACACGAGACAAGGCAGCAAGTTGATGACCATTGAAGTGGCCAGGCAGATTTATACAAAATTAAAAAAATGTACCTATAATTTCGCTTTCGAATTAAATAATTCTAAATACTTAAGTTGACAGGGACGTATAAAATGAGTCTGCTGGTGCATGTCGCGTTTCTAATTTGTGTCTATCTCATATTTTTCTTGTTGCATATGTTTTGAATAGTTATAGAAATCTTTGTTTTTTTTTTTGAAGTCTTATAGAAATCTTTGTTTTGATGGTATATAAATAAAAACTTACATGAAATAGTAAACCTATGCAACAAATACCAAATCCACGGAGATTAATGGTTACAAAGTAAATATCCGAGAAATAAACATAACTAAAATAGAATAAAATTGTTTATTTTCTGGTATTTAGGTTCATATTTGCATGCTAATCATGAAAATTTAATAAACTCTCATTCCAACCTAAATAACTAGCAAGCATTGATTAACAAATCTAATAGGCTTACGAATCACCTTAACATCAACTTCATTGGTTGAGTGAGCAATGATCATCTAAAGTTGGTTAGACATTTTCAAAAACATTGATGGGGCTAAAAAAAACCTAAGTTCCAACACATGTGTTTTTGTTTTGTCAAACTTTCGAAAACATGTTTATCAACCATAGTCTAACATTAAGATCACCTAAAAATGAGAAAAGGTATTTACCGTTTGACATCAATCATCATTCAAACACAATATTGGAATTATATCACTTCTGGCCTTACCAAATATTTCAGAGTCCCAGACTTAGTTCAGACATCAGTTTTTTTGTCTTTTTCGAACAACTGATTAGATCAACAGTTTGTTTTTTCAAGAAAATATTTTGAATTTGATAACAAAATATCATATGTGTTTTCTTCATATTTTAACTTTGTTTAAATAGTTCAGTTAAACAATATCAGAGCAGGTTCGAATCAGTGGCGAGGCATGGCCTTGAATGGTGGAATTAACAGAAAGAACCGGATTGGACACCGACCTACGTCAGATTGTCATTGGAATCCCACAAACAGAGGAAGCCTCATTGAGATCTGTGATTCTTTCATTTACTTCTTTTCTTTTAACTTCTGGTGAACGGTAGTTTAAGAAAAATAAAAAAAACAATGGGTCGGCCACTTGTGATATTTGAAGTGAATCATTGACTTTTTTGGTCCCAAATCTAATTAATGTCGTTTGTAGTTATGATGCTGAAACTATGACACTGTGGTCTGATGGGTAATCCTAATGTCCTTTTTATCTGCAAAATAATTCTATTGTCTGTAGTTTATACATTCTATATATGTACCGTTGTGATTTTAATGCATCTTAAACTCATGTTTTTTTGTAATCTTTCGAAATTTCTTATTTACGTGAATATATTCAAGATTTTTTTTTTTGGCTTAGAACGTTTTATAAAAGAACTTTTTGAAACGAATGATTGTGTTCAAAAGATATGTTATAATGCACAAGTATTTTAACGTTGATAGTTAAGCTGGTTTAATGGTAGTATTTCTGTATTATGGCACCCAATTTCGAATATATTACTATATTTGGAAAAAAATGTTAAGAAAAACAGGTCATTAGAGTTAAAAGAACATCGATCAAGGAGTATTGAACCTTTTGCTTGTACATAAATTTCCCATTTCACAAGAACAAGTTTTTTCTTTTTTCAGAGTTGTGTAATTAATGTTTCGTTGTTACGATGTTGAAACAACGAAGATATGGATGGGTATCTGACACTGAGAATTAATATAATGGAGAGTAGATCCATTTCTATGTATAAAGTTTCCATGGACCAACACGTCAATTTTTGGAAACTTTTTTTTTTTTTTGGTCTGTTCACATTTTTTATTGAGATATTACTTCAAAACTTTTAATATATATTCTGTTGGTGTGGATATAAATCCGGACCATGTCCATTGGTGGAAATGGCCCATTGATTTATGTTTTAATTTCCTTTTTTTTTTTTTTTCTCTCTTTTTATCTTTCATTCGAGCATACTTTTAGACATTATATACGAGAATACTTATCGACATGTACACATCTATAGCTGACAAACAAAAAAATGGCCATACAGATATTGTTGTTATTAAAGAGGGTTCAAACGTGGGAACCCTCTATAGATGATTTGATGGGTTCTTCTAGGCAATTACATGAATTCCTCCCAAATTCCGAACTGAAGAATGAATATTCACAAACTTCTTGCAACAAAAAGCTAAAAACCGAATTAAGGCATGGTTATACAATTTGTAATTCTTAGAAATCAATTTTTTTAGAAGTATGGTTAGTGTGACTGTAAAATTTAAGATTCATACCCTTTTACCAAAAAATAAAAAATAAAAAAAATTAAGATTCATTTTTTTTTGTAAATTAAGTTCATGAATTGAACATGCTGTATCGAAGACCAAATGAATGAACCTTGTTAAATGATCCATCTGTTATTAACGTTTCTCACTTGGTTTTATTTTCATAGTCTCCATACCACATATATGCATTGAACCAGCATCCATAAAGTTATAATAAATAATAAAAAAGTACATTTCATTTTTAGTTGTATAGTGCATGTATGTAATATATATATATATATATGTATGTTTATTAAACAAAACAAAGTCAACATCGAGTTCCGTGTCTGCTTTACGGTTACATGCATCTATGGTTTTCAATATTATTACTACAACAAGTTTTTTTTCTTGTTTGTTTAAAAGCTTTATTACTACAACAAGTTAATGAGGTGTTATGACCTACGTCCCAACTGCAACAATTTACAGATACAATGAAAAGGGACACTATATATAGGGAAGAGATTTAATGTCACTTCTATCTAAGTAATCGTCACTTCTATCAGTTTGTATATATATACGTCTCGATCTCTTTCCGACTTTCCCACCCACATGAACGGACATTACACCATCATTTTCAGAATAACTTACAAATTCTCTTAACAATAAAATACTTTTTAAAAAATTCGATCAACCAGTTAAAAATTTATCTAAAACAATGTGTTTCTTGATGAAGAAAATGGAATTCGTTGACATTGTATATGTAAGGATTTTTCGTCTAACTGTCACCAATATTAACGATATATGAATCGAAACAACGTAATAAAACCTCGTCATAGTTGCACGTGCTTTCCATTTCTTCCTTAGTTTTGGAGAATAGAGAGTTTGCTGAGACTACATTAATTAATATCTTCCAAGTTCAAGAAAAACTCATTATTCTTCTTTTGGGGGATATATGCATGCTTTGCACATCTTACTTAGTTTGAAGATTAGATGGTTGCTAAGCAATTAGATGAATCGATTTCTTCCTTATTCAAGAAAGAATCGTTAGTCTTCTTTAGGATATATGCATGTTCTTGCCATTTATTCCTTATTTTGGAGTGAGTTTAGGTGAATTAATTCCTTTTAAATACAATAAAGAGTGGTTAATTAGACTTCTCTGAGATATATGCATGTGCATGCTTTCCATTTTTTCTTCCCCTCCATGTGCTTAATTTCCATCTCTTCCTTATTTTTCAAGAAGAGATCGTTGCTAAGCAATTACTACATTAATTCATTTCTTTTTCTTTGAGACATCGGAGTCCTGATGTTGTTTGGTCCAAATAAGACGGGTCTAATTTGTAATACTTTCCGTTGCTGTAAAAATATTTGCGGTAGTCTTGAACTCTAATCTTGATTGGCAGTAATAATAATAAAAAATAGGCCAAGTTAGAAGAATTGCATAAAATGCGGGTATATATATCACGGATTCACAAATACTAAATAAAATATCAAGGTTTGTGTCAGCTTTATGCTTACATGCATGCATAGTTACATGCATCTATTGATGGATTCTACTAGTAAGAATCTTTTGATTATTAACAAAGCAAGTTAATGAAGTATTAACGACTACGTCCCAACTGCAACAACTTACAGATAGGAGAAAAAAGGGAATAAATTACGGCGTCCGTTAATAACCACTCTATTTAATTCCTCTCCCTCCATGGTACTATAAATTACAACGATACTCATTCACAAGAATCACAACCCTTTACAGTTTACACCAAAACAAAAACAAAACCCATCATAACACTCTTTGTGCAAATTTGTCTTTTAGACTTTATAATAATTCTATTACAAAATATGTCATTGTCAACGTCGGAGAAGGAGGAGAACCACCGGAAAATGGCGGCGGACAAGGCTGAAATTGGGAGGAGGAAGAGGGCAATGTGGGAAAGAAAGTGGAAGAGATTAGACATTGTGAAAGCTTCTGCTTCTCTCTTCGTGCATTTTCTCTGTCTCTTGGCTCCTTTCAATTTCACTTGGTCAGCTTTACGAGTCGCGCTCATTGTTTACACGGTGGGTGGGCTTGGTATCACCGTCTCTTACCATCGTAACTTGGCTCACCGGAGCTTCAAAGTCCCTAAATGGCTCGAATATTTATTCGCCTACTGTGGCCTTCTCGCCATTCAGGTTCGCACTCTTTTCATTTCTTTTTATTTTATTACTCAAACCATCTGCATAATTTTCAACCTCGTAATTTCATACTCAACATGAGTGCAACAGAATTTACCCATTCTCATACATTTTTCATTTTTCTTTCTTTAATATATTCATCATATATATATAATGAATCGTGTGGTGAGCTAGTGGCGTTGTGTGGATCGTTTCAAAGGAAATTAAACCTCACATTCCTAGTTCAAATCCCAACTTGAAAAAACAATTAAATATTTAATGGTCAACAATATATATATATATACTATAATTTGTTTTTCTTCCATTTTTTAAACCATGGACAGTTTTTTTGGTTTGTTATTGTAATAGGGAGATCCGATCGATTGGGTGAGCACACATAGATACCATCACCAGTTTACAGATTCGCCTAGGGACCCACATAGTCCTAATGAAGGCTTTTGGTTCAGCCACCTCCTATGGCTATTTGATACCGGTTATCTTGTAGAGAAGGTAATAACTCTTTTTTTCTTCCGAAAAGGTAATTAACTTTTGAGATAAATAGATTATTATTTTTAATCACGATTAAACTTTAATAAAATATTGTAATGGCACAGTGTGGAAGAAGGACAAATGTGGATGACTTAAAGAGGCAGTGGTACTATAAATTCCTTCAAAGAACGGTTCTTTACCACATTCTTGCGTTTGGTTTCATCCTCTATTACTTTGGTGGTTTATCTTTTCTTACTTGGGGAATGGTAAATATCTACTTTTTTTTGTCCGTTTACTTCTTTTTGCCTTTTTATTTTTCATTTTCTTGCCAAAACAACATATAGAAACAATACTTATAAATAATAAATATATAAAAATGGGTGTGCTAGGGTATTGGCGTAGCAATGGAGCATCATGTGACTTGCTTCATCAACTCTATTTGCCATATTTGGGGAAGCCGAACTTGGAAGACCAATGACACTTCTCGTAATGTTTGGTACGTACAAATTTTTGATCAATCATGAACATAAATTAATATCATTGTTGGTATATGTGCAACTTTTGATTAGTCGAATGCTTCAATCGCTGGTTTAACTAAAAATATATATATATATATATTTTGAATTTGATGCTTGAGTTGGAGATCCACCTGTGTGTTTAAAGGTCGATGAGAATATTAACTCTTGGCACATTCTCCAAAAAACAAAACCCAGAAAAACGCTCGGTGACTTGACTAAGCAGGAAAAGAAATATCATTGTCATCTGATATGCAGATGAATACAAATTCCTCACAAAGGGAAACTTAATTAGACCATCTCCAAAAGCATTTAGTTTTTTTTTTACCATCCAAACACCCGACGTAGATATAGATTTGATTGTCTTTTTTGGGGGTCCATTTTACTACTACTACATTTTAAAAGCACTGTCTTTTTTATGTTAATGAAAATACTTTTTTTTTTAAAGAAAATTATATGTTAAAGTCTAAATTTTTAACAGAGATTATTTTTTATAAAATAGAAACGCAAATATTTTTTAAATTTTGCATTTAAAATTTAAAATATCTATTATAAAATTAAAACTTTATATTAAAAAAAAATTATGACTTAGTTCCATGGGAATAAATTCACTTTCAAAGTGATCCAAACTTAATTTGGTCCCGTCATGTCGAGATGTGCATGGGCATGTGGTGGTGCATGTACTTTTTAGTTTTTTTTTGGTAAGTTTTCTGAAGGTGCATGTATATTATATTTATGTGTTTAATATATTTATATTAGATGTTCTTAACTATTAGTACTGTTTTGTGACTTACATGCATATTATTAATTGAGTATTAAACGGCCTCGATTAACTAGCAATAATGTAAATATAAATTGGAAAAATTAACTAATCAAGTGGTTGAAAATGGTTATAGGTGGCTATCGATATTCTCATTTGGAGAGAGCTGGCACAACAATCACCACGCGTTCGAGTCGTCGGCGAGACAAGGCTTGGAATGGTGGCAAATCGACATATCTTGGTACATCGTCCGGTTTCTCGAGATTATCGGTTTGGCTACTGATGTCAAGTTGCCTTCAGAGAGTCAACGACGCCGTATGGCATTGGTTCGTTGAAGATGGAAGATTAGTTAATGTCTACGTACATTTCAAGTTTTTGGCAAACGTAACACTTGTAATATTGTGCTATGTGGTGGTGTTTTGTCTTGTGGTATGTTAGAGCCAGCTTGCTTATTTTAAAATTAAAATACGTTCGTTTTCGTGTCAACAAAATTTTTATATTCGTAACGAAGTTAATGATGAAATTTATCACGATCCATTTCTTAGGATTAAAATCGGGTCATAAAACCAGGGGCGAACTAGTACAAGCTATTAAACCACAAGTTACGATCTATTTTACGGTCCTTTACAACAAAAACTAATAACAATATTGGCTTATAGTGATAATTAAATACTATTTTACCGTTGTTCACTATTTGAGAACATGCAAGAAAATTATATTTAAGTAACAAGAAAAGAAAGAAGCGGCCAGAGGTAAATGGTTGCTACCTTCGCGAAAAACAATATTCCGCACTTCTCTCCCTCAAGCTTTTTCTTGAAAACCTTTTTGACTTTTATAAAAGATTGCTATCTATGTATAGAGTTTGTAAGAAAAAAAGTAAAAACCTATGAATGGAGAGACAAGGTTTAGTTAGTGAAACACAATGTTCCATTTAAAAAAAATGAAAAATTCAACGTCTAAGAACCAAACCTAAAAGGCTAAAACGCAACCAAACCTAATATGTAGTGCTTTTTATATATATATATATATATATATATATATATATCAATTCATCGTCTTCTACAGACTCCAAACTAACTGAAAAGTTAGAGCTCAAAAGAAATTCGCCCAAAAACTTCTATATCCGTTTTTCATGCTGCTAAAAGTATCGAACAGCCATTTTTCGAGAATCTCCTATCAAGGATCAAAAAGTGGTAAAATTCTTTATCCTTCGGTCAAACCAAATTTGCTGCTTGTTAATTTTTACAGACCGTTACAAACATTTTATAAATATAATTTTAGAAATATCAACCGTAATGGAGTATCTATATATATATGAAAACCAACTTAAGTAAAACTAGAATTTTAAACATTGGTGATCATTGATGATAAGGTGGGTGCTCTATTATACAGCACTATATTTTAAAACTTAAAGACAGGTAATATATTATATCATAAATATTATAGGGGAAAAAATGGTTTCCAAATTTCAAAACCTTAAACGTTAATTAGAGGTATCAAAATACGTGTCTTGTATGACGTAAAAGCATTACTAAAACCATTCTTCGAAACAACCATAAATGTCTCAGGTTTATACATGTTACCTATTATGCTTAACTCTTAATTTTCGGACAAACCAATCAATCGGGATTGTTACGCATAAATAAAAAAAAATATTGGAAAAAACCAAAAAAATTGCCAACGAAATTCCTTTGTTGTGTTCCTAACTGAATCCTCAATTCGGAGACAAGGCAAATACGAGGTAAAGTGTGCAGGTTTATGTTTTCGTTGTAAGTAGTGATGATTACTCAAATCCACCGATACAATTCTTAATTTCCACAACATTCAGCTTCAATGCACCAAGTACATCATGCCCTATATAATCCAAGCTTGAGTCAATCATATAACTATCATAACTTAAACATAACATACACATTCCTCCACGCTCCGATGGGTGACACCACTAAGGACGATGCCTCTAGCCAAAGCAAAGCGGTGCCTAAGGAAAAAAGAGCGTATTTTTTTAGGAAATGGACTCGGATCGATGCTATGAGAGCTTCGGCTGTTGGGGCCGTGCATCTGTTGTGTCTAATGGCTCCGTTTAACTACAAATGGGAAGCTCGCCGGTTCGGTGTAATTCTCTCCATAGTAACCAACCTCAGCATTACATTCTCATACCATAGGAACTTGACTCACCGGAGCTTCAAGCTACCTAAATGGCTTGAGTATCCATTCGCTTATTCTGCCCTTTTCGCACTTCAGGTAAAAATATCGTTAAACTGAAAATATAAGTATACATCTATATAATATTGTGTATCTCATTTATCTTTGAATTGTCTACGTACGCTTGCAGGGTCATCCAATAGATTGGGTGAGCACGCATAGGTTCCATCACCAGTTCACAGATTCGGACCGTGACCCACATAGCCCTATCGAAGGATTCTGGTTCAGTCACGTCTTGTGGATATTTGACACCAATTACATCAGAGAAAAGGTAACAAGATGTTTAAGATCTTAGGTCATGATCATGACATTCTAATAAAAGATCAATAAGTAACTAAAGGCGAACTACGTATGTACGTACGATGTTGTAATAATATTGTAACAGTGTGGAGGACGTAACAACGTGATGGACTTGAAGCAACAATGGTTCTACAGGTTTCTTCGAAAAACAATTGGTTTCCACATCATAACGTTTTGGACCCTCGTCTATTTCTTGGGTGGTCTACCTTACCTAACTTGCGGCGTGGTAAACTCTATTTATTTTTCTGCAATTAATTGTTTGATATTAAATGATAAGTTGGACTATACTACTTTATAAAGTTAACAAATATATAATATTTTTGGCAACAGGGTGTTGGAGGAGCAATCGGATACCATGGGACTTGGCTCATAAACTCGGCATGCCATATTTGGGGTTCGCAAACATGGAACACCAAGGACACTTCTCGTAACGTTTGGTATTTATTTGCCTAATTTATTCTTTACAGACCAATAAACCTTAACCGGAATTGATAAACCTTAACCGAAACTGATATTGAGTGAATATGATGGAATGGTGCAGGTGGCTAGGGCTATTCACGATGGGAGAGAGCTGGCACAACAACCACCATGCCTTTGAGGCCTCGGCTAGGCACGGACTGGAATGGTATCAGGTAGACATAACTTGGTACCTCATTCGGTTCTTCCAGGCTCTAGGTTTAGCCACCGATGTCAAATTACCTACCGAAGCTCAGAAACGCAAGATCGCCTTCGCTCGTTACTCTCAACTATAAATAATCCTATCTGTTTCGTATCCAACCTTGTTTGTTTATCGTTATCACCCAACTCTTTGTTATTTATGTAAAACTGTTAAAAAAAACTTGTTCTCATGAACTTGTAAAACTAGTCGATTCAATACCTTAAACTTTTAAGTACATTGCACACTGTATGAACAACAAAAGCTGATATAACACATGCACTACCGTGAAAGAGTAACAAACCTTGAGCTCGATGAGTTTAGAAGATGTAGTCCGGTAACTTCAGGGGAAACTCTGCAACATTGACTTCGAATTGACTCCCTTTTGGATCTTTCAAACTGAAAAAAAACCAAAAAAAAGACAGTGAACCAAAAGGTCGAAAATTCCAGTCCAATCTCAACATTTGGGACTTATTCGAAAATGTGGTCTGAATTCTAATGCAGCATACCTTCCAGGCACAAAGGTGAAAGAGCCCTCAATAGATCCAGTAGTTGTTGGAAAATTGGAACAACTTTCATACACAAACTCTTCTTCTCCAGCTTCTAAGAGTGGGTACTACAAAACACAGAAAAATGATAGTTACTCTAACATTTACGCTCATTCAACCAAATTATATGAGTGAGAAAGTAAGTTGTTAAAGTAAAACTCTACCTTTCCTATCACAGCTTCTCCATTAACCTTATCTATTACCGCACCATCAGCTCGGATAACCCAATGTCTCCAATATAGTTGGCAAGAGCTATGGTCTTTCCCATTCAAGATGCATCCTTCAGGCATAAGAGACATGCGGATTGAATACGCATACCAGTACGCCGGTGGCTGATCCCGAAGATTAGCTTTTTCCGGGATAAAAACTGACGAAGCACGTACCTGCATTATTAATGATACACAAGCCTTTTTCAATTTACAATTCACAAACCTGAGTATCAGTAACTAAATAACCTTATTATTGCTTACCTGCACACCATTAGTCACAGCGACAGAACACAAGGGAGGAACCTCCGGGAACAAACTGATACTTTTGATGTTCTCCCCTAGACGGATTTTGATAGTGCCGGTTTGTAACCGACGGCTATGTTCTTCCAACCAAAGCAGCATAGCATCTTGTTGCTGATCACCGTTGATATCATGAACCGATCTAACCAAAGAATCAGGTACACAAGGAAGCCATTGGCGTGTACTTGTCCCAGTATAAAGCTGTCCGTTTGCGCAGTCTAGGAAAAAGATTTTCGAACTGGACGCAGCGGATAGCGCCACAACGATAAGGTTCATTTTGCTTGAGAAACCGAGATGACGCATAGTTTCCTTGGTCTCATTGATCACATCCTTAAGAGGTAACAAGTAGACATTAACTTGATGAGAATAAACAGAGTAGCCACCTATAAGCCCCAGAGATTCACTGGAGGAAGAAGTAGTCTCTTGACCATCGACAAAACGGTAGAGAAGTCTGGTTGGAAGAGGAAGTTTGACTTTAAGACAAGTCTCGAATTCTTGAAGATCATCTTCAGTGGCACCTTTTCTCAGTGTTGCCTTTGCTTCAGGGAAGTTTAAACTCAACCATTCTTTGAGGTTGTCCCAACAAAGTCTTACTCTTTTAACGAGATTCCAAGGGTACATTTTAAATGACTCCCTCCACAATTTATATGCTCTCTGAAGAATCAAGACAGAATCTTTTTAAACAAAATTCATCAAATAAATTGGAAAAAGGACTCAGATTTTGATCAAATTCAGGAAATTTTAAAGATTCAAAACCCTAGAAAAGGTGAAAAGAAGAAAAGAGTGAGATTTTGACTTTGAAGTAGAGATATTAAGATCAAGAGAGCAGAAGATGGACCAGAGCGATTCCTCCGAGGCGGAAATTTGAAGGCGTTTGCTGACACAAGCCACTCTCGCTGTGTCTTCAGGACCGATTTTGGATAATACGATGTGGAGAACCAAATCTCCTGCATCTTCTAGCCCCATACCTTTCTCTCGGTTGCTTTTGTCGGCTCTGTTTCACTTCTTCTTGTTCCGAATGTTTCTTTCAATCAGAAGAAACTAGAAACGACAAAAGCATTTGTTTGATAATTACAGTGGATTAAATTGGAGTAATGAATACTTTGGGGTCTCAACTAAATAAAATGAAAAATTTGAGGGTCGCGAAACAAACTTCCAATTCGGTTTGAATCGCTAAATCGGTTTAACAAATTTCTCTGTTATCCCTGAAAATTGGTTTGGTTAAGTAATAGAGTGGGTTGGGTCGGTTTCTTCTGTGGTCAAAAGTTCACAAAGAATCGTTCTCATCTCAAAATCATAGGAAATTTCTAGAAGAATTTCAGCTTGGAGCGAAGGAAGCTTAATCAAATGGAAGATGCAGAAGGAAGCTTAATCGAAGAGGTATGTGAATCGAACACATACCTGAAATGTGTTTACTCCATCTTAGGGTTTGTGTTCACATCTTAGGTTGCTAATATTGGCTCAGATTTTAGCATTTATCATCGTTCATCTTCCTTCCTTTGCTGAGTTTTTTTATTCGAGTCTTTGCTTGTTTCCTTGAACCTTAAATCTGTTGGCCTTATTATCTCATCTCGTATCATTTCCTTTTTTTTAGCAGGTTCCAAGGAATTATAGTTTTTGGGACTACGAGTCAACAAAGATCCCTGGAAAACAGTGAATGAATAATCAACTGTCAACTAAGATCAGCCATTAAATAAGCCAAAATAGTTTGATCAAATAAATGAATGATTAATTGAAGAATAGCGTATTCCCTTTTCTCAAGTTGTTTCCATACGAAATCGGAATCGATCTTGTTCCAGGAAATATAGTCTTTGGAATTCTGAAGTCAACAATCTGAGGAAAACGCTTGATTATATTGATCATGTTCTTACCGGAATAATCCCATTTATTTGATCAAACTATTTTGGCTTATTTAATGGCTGATCTTAGTTGACAGTTGATTATTCATTCACTGTTTTTCAGGTGAACCTGGAGTGGCTGACGAAGAAATCTTAAAGCGTATGGAGAAATGGTTTCAGGAATGTAATGAAGGTCTTCTTCTTCTCATCGCATCTGATTATGGCTATGGAGATTTGTGCCACCATTTGCGAACCCGTGAGACCATAAGAACAATGCTAATATACAGTCCCACACATCTGCGAGGAGGTATTAATGCGTATCCAATTGACGGTTGATTCACCTGGGAAAGTATTTTTCATCGGTATGGAAATCCGAATCTTTCAAATGTGGGAAGAATTGACGGTCGCCCTGTGGTTCCAGCGGTAGAGAGCATTTTTTGGTCAAGGGACAGTGTACTGGTGGCTCATAGAAGAGCAGTGAACCAGTTTCCATATTCAGTGGAAAACTGGTTTAATTATTGTGCCTTTGCCAGATATACATATGGAGATTCACCCAGGATCAGAAGGTAATGAATGCTTGTTCCTGATTTTCACCCTCTAAACCTTTTTCTTAGATTGCTTGTGTTCATTTTACTATAATCCTGCTGCAGGGTTTTCGATGTTGCATTGAAGTACGTTGGAACTGATTTTCTTTCTTCTCCATTGTGGGACGAATACATTGCATATGAGTCCATGCAGAAAGACTGGAGCCGACTTGCCAATATTTACACCAACCTACTGAAGTATCCAATTAGAGGTCTCCCTAATTATTTCTTGTGGTAATTTTATTAACTTCATTATTCATTTTATTGAGTTATGTGGATTGTAATTTTATTGATTGTTAATAAGTACTTTTCTCCTTATATTTTAAAGGCCCTTGTGGGGCAACAGCCTCAGTTAAAACGTTGGAGGGGTGCGGCGTTGACGACATATATAGGCTTAGTAGAAGCCATGTTTGATAAATCCAATGATCTTTTAAAGAAAATAATTGTTTTTGAAAGGGTTATAGAGAATTCCTCTTTCAACAAGCGTTCTTCTCTCACTGTCTCAGAGCTAAAAAATTGGCACGACTATCTGGACTTGATAGAGAAAGAAGGAGACGATGATAAGGTAATGGGAATGAACTGAGACTATAGAATAGGCCTCCATATGGTAACTTTAATCCTCGTTGTTAATGTTCAATGTTATTAATCTGTCTTCATAACCTCTGTTGGTCTAAAGCATTTATTGTAGATTTATCCTTTGTGCTTTCGCTGTTTACATGTTGCTTCTGTCCCTAGAGGTCATCATATATGTTTTACATTCGATTGTCTTTTCCCTATAGGTGGTAAAGCTGTATGAAAGATGTCTAATTCACTGCGCAAATCAACCTGAATACTGGATTCGATATGTCTTAAAAATCAAAGAGATTCGAGATAAGGACAATGCAGACAGTGTCCTTGCTCGAGCAATTCGAGTCTGTGCCAAGGTATTAAATTTGTTTCTCCAACCTTTTTGGGTAGTTAAATTTCATTGTTTACTATTGGTTTTTAAAGTATCTTTTGGTTATTTACTAGAAACAACTAGAGTTACATTTTTTGGCTGCTGCTCGATTAAAAGAGCATAAAGGGGATATAGATGGGGCTAGATTTGCATACAAATTAGTGCACTCTGAAATTTCTCCTGGACTTCTAGAAGCAGTAATCAAACATGCCAACATGGAACGTCGACTAGTAAGTGATTAAAAACAAGTATAGATTATCATAACTGTTCGTTTCCTTTACTCCTCTTCTAATTTTATCTGTAGAATCATCTTGATGAGGCTTTCCATATGTACGAGGAAGTGATTACTCTTGAAAAGAGGAAAGAACATTCCACAATACTGCCGCTGTTGTATGCTTCGTATGCAGGTTTGAGGAGCCGAAGCTACGATGAATGATGATGTCGAAGATGGTGAAGAAAGGAGACATGGGCATTTGTGTGGGCTATATATTTATTGGGCTGTTTTATTTTTAATCTGGGTCATAAATGTAATGTAACTGGATCCTAGCTTTAAATAAGTTAATGGATTTGTTGTTTTTGAGTTTTGGAGATTTTGGTTGTGATTGGTAACATGAATTATTAATGATGTTATTTGAGTTATGCCCATAACTCAACCAAACTTCAAAAATGTTATTAATCATGATGTTTAAAAAAAAAATTGAAATTGAGTTTGAGTTAGAATGATGTATGATTGATGTGCAATTTTGATGTATGTCATTTGTAAAAGTGTTAACTCAAAAGATTTTTCAACATCAATGAAGATCTCATGTGGTATGTTTGAGTTATGAAACTCTAACTTTTTGTTTTTTGCTTATTTTTGTTTCTAAAATATCTCCAACAAATCATTTTAAAAAAATCAACAATATCATTACTTTTGTAACGTAAAATCAAAATAACATATCATATCTTGGTCAAAGATTTTATTTTATTTATGTCATTAGTTTTTTTAATACTAAATTACAGAAATATTTTTATTTTTTTCTTTCCAATTATTAAACTTGTAATAAATATTATTACCATTAGTTTAAATTAAATTTATTTTTAATAATACATACTACAACTCTGTAACTAAACATCATAAAATTTACCAGTCAGTTGCTTTGACAAAAATGTAACTCATATTTTTACTGCAAACTTACCACATAAATCTACTTCAACTCAAGTTTGATACCACATATTGTCTACTGCAAGTTACATCAAATTATAACATCTACTGCAACTCAAGTTTGATACTACATGTTACCAGTCGGAGCCTTTAAGTGATACACGTGGTAAAGGGAGAGGTGTTTTGAGCTATGTTGCATGGGATCGGAAGCGTTCGTAAGCGGAGAAACAAGATTTAAAAAAAAAATTAGGAAGCGGGTACGTGTTGGAAGCATATATATATAATATAATAATAAAACATAATGTCTAATTTAAATAAAATAATTTAAGTAAAAACAAAATCTAATACATAATTTAAAAAGTAACCAAAAAAAAAAATATTTGAAGTCACTTGTTGAGACTTTCATCAGCATTCTCATTTTCATCAACTCCATCAAACACAACCGCTTCCAACTATGGTTCATCAAGAAAACGATATGAAAACTTTTTACATTCTACACTTCTCATCTTTGGTATCTTTATTAACTAGGGTTTTCAAAACTTATGTTATTAAATTTTATAAAATGGGCTAATAAGCCCACAAAATAACTGTTACATGTTTTTTTTTTCTTTTTTCTTTCAGAGCTGGTTCCGATAATCTCTGTCAACGCTTCCACCTCGGAGTCGCCGCTTCCAAACACTGTATTCTTGGAATCGCGATTCCAAGGCGAGTATGGAAGATTCTGTTTCCGCTTCCGATTCCAGAGCGAGAAACGTTGCCCCTTGTACGATTCCATGCAACATAAGTTTTGAGAGTATGTTTTTGTGCTGATGTGGACACATGGAGAGGCTCCAAAATACTTATATATATATGGAATCGTTAACTAGGGTTTTCAAACACCATGTTCTTGGAATCGTGATTCCGAGGTACTTTCGAGCGATTTTGGATGATTTTGTTGCCGCTTCCGATTCCGGAGCGAAAAACGTTGCCCCTTGCACGATTCGTTTTGAGAATAAGTTTTTGTGCTGATGGGCAAATGAAGAGGCTCCAAAATCTTTAGGCCAAGAAAAACAAAAATGAAATGGGTCTTTTTTGTTTTTTTCTGAAAATGAAATTGGACCTCCGGCCTGAGTTGGCATTATTGTCATTGAAGAAAGATGAAAAACAAACATAAGGCCCATTCAAACGAAAGTCATTATAAACCCTATGTAGCGTCCCTATATAGGCCAACGCGGAATTGATTCTCTATTTCGCTTAAATCAGGGATTTCTCAACCCTAGTCGATATCATAAACTGTAAGGCCCACTAAAACGAAGCCCATTCTAAACCCTATATATAGTCCCTATATGGTCTTTAACGCGTTTGAAAGTACTTTGTTTCGGTGAAATCAGGGATATCTCAGCCCTAGTCGATATCGAGATCCAAGCAACTCTGCGTATCTCTGAGGTAAATTTCTTTGTCTTACTTATCTGATGTTTGGTTTCCGTTGTAGATTTGCCGACTTTGCCAAATTTTAATTTGAATTTGATTTAGCGTAGGTTTAAGGTGTTGAGTGATGAGCGCGACAGCTAGAACATCGGTGTTTTGGGATATAAAGACGTATCCGGTTCCACGTGGGTGTGATGCTGGTGCGGTGGGTCGGTGTATAAACCGGTATTTGAAGAAATTAGGGTACTGTGGTCCTCTCTACATCTATGCCGTTGGTCTACTAACAGACGTCCCTGATGACGTCCTGCGAGCAGTCTCTACGAATGGAATCTCTCTTAATCACGTCCCTTTGGGTAAATTAATATCTATCTCTTGGTCTTTTGTACATAAATACTAATTGGATGATATTTTCCTTCAAGTCTTTAGTTTTGTGAAACAGGTTCCATAGGCATTTTGAGAGGTATGAATGCGTGGAAACAGAGTTTTCCAGCTCCAGCTAATATGATGCTCATATCCTCCGATTATGATTCAATCATCCCTCGAATTCGACATTCCCATGGATACAATATTTGCCGGCTGATTCCAGATAAATCCCGCTGGATAGAGTTTCTTCTCCAAGGTGTCCTTTCTCTCACGTCTGCTTACCAATTGCTATATCTCTTGTTGAAATAAATAACCAGCGTTTCTTTCCACAGATTCAGGTGACTATGGGTACAGTAAAACACCTGAATCTGTCGACTGGATTTGCTCAGTATGCAGTGATCATTTTGGCCAAGGCTATGATAATTTCACCACCCATCTCTCTAGTCGCGAACATAAACTCGAGGTAATTAACCATCCTAGACGTTTTGTCATCAGTTTTTAGTCAAACAACCTCTTACCACATCTAGTTTCAGGCTACCCGGGTTGAGAAGGAGGCTGTGGGTTTAACATTGGTCATCTGGGACATCTGGGGCTGTCCTGTCCCCCCTGAGTGTGATGCTCGACTTGTTAGTCCCTGTATTAAACAGTATTTGAAGGATTTTGGCTACTCTGGTCCTCTCACCATCACCGCCGCTGGCCCACTAAGAGAAGTCAATCAAGACGTCATGCGAGCAGTCTCGTCCACTGGAATTATGCTTAACCACATCCGCTTCGGTTAATCTCTTGTCATTCTTTTGCGTTTCTACAGTAATGTATATTTTCCTTGCTTGCTTGATTAATAGATAGTCTCAAGTCTTTTTGTTTCTGAAACAGATGACAAAACCATTTTCCGCGCCATGTATGGTTTGAGTGGTCAGCATCCACGTCCAGCTAATATCATGGTCATATGGCCCTATACTCCCCCGGGAGTCTTGGCCAATGTTGTTGGCAATCTAAAAAGCTTTGGATTCAACGTTATTGAGCTGTTTCCATATAATTCTCCTTATTCAGAGTCCCTCTGGAACAAATTTCTTCTGGAAGGTTCAGTGACACTTGAGGATGAGTGCAGTGAAACGGGAGAGCATGCCTCCTGGCTTTGCTCAGAAAACCATCATCTTTCTGGCCAAGGCTATGATAATTTCATCACCCATCTCTATAGTCAAGAACATGAACCCAAGGTATTTAACCATCCTCTACTTTACCTGTCTCACTTTTGTAGTTATGTTTTGACCCTATGTTATCT
The DNA here is from genome assembly GCA_028015245.1 of Cardamine occulta. Lineage (NCBI taxonomy): Eukaryota > Viridiplantae > Streptophyta > Magnoliopsida > Brassicales > Brassicaceae > Cardamine > Cardamine occulta. The sequence continues at coordinate 3,593,618 of CM051362.1, read as the reverse complement.
TGAACGATGAAGCCTTGGCCCGACTACAATGATCCTAACACTAAGACTGTAGTCTTTTGGGACATCAAGGCGTATCCTGTTCCCTCTGGTCGTGATGTTGGTCTGCGTATTAAACAGTATTTGAAACAGCGACACATCTCTGGTCCTCTCACCATTAATCTAATTGGCCTAACAGACTTACCTCTTGAAGTCCTGCTAGCAGTCTCGTCCACCGGTATCATTCTTAAACACGGCCCTTCTGAAACAGATTCCGTAGACATTTTGTATCAGTGGGCCTCTTTGAATCCACCTCCAGCTGTTATGGTGGTCATATGCCCCTATTCGCAAACCTTGGACAAAGCTGTTACCGTTCTACTGCGGCAGGAATACAGAATTATTCTGCCGTTTCGGTTTAAATCTTCTACTTATTCAGAGTCCCCCTGGGAACACTTTTTTCTGGGTGGTGTGTATTTGTCCTCCCTCTGTGTCTATGAAATATCCAGCAAATCTGTTGCTGAACTAGCTACTACTTTTTTTTCCCACAGATTCAGTGAAATATCTGGCAAATCTGGAGGAGGAGGATGACTCCTGGGTTTGCTCATTATGCCATGATATTTCTGGCAAAGGCTTGGAAAACTGCCTGACCCATCTCTCTCAGAAGCATATACTCAAGGTTAGTTAACCATCCCTAGCCAAACCGGACGGACTTGTTGTTTCAATACGTTTTGTTTTTTCATTGTCTAAACTGTTTTTTTTGAGCCAGACAACCTCTTACCACATGTACTTGCCCTTTCTCACTTGTAGTTTTGTTTGCCTAAATTTGACCTTATGTTATCTTTTTCCACTGGATGTGTATTTGGTTTTCAAGCAGAGCGATGAGAAAGATGAGGAGACAGTTGAAGACGGAGATGCCTTTCTCCTTGATTCTCTTCCGGGGGTTTATGCTATGGCCAATGTGAGTGAGGAAGCAACCAAAGGCTTGCTAAAATATCTGAAAACGTTGAGATTTCTAAATTTTAGTTTTGCTTGCCTAAATTTGACCCCATGTTATCTGGTTGAAAACATGTTACTACAAGTAGTTTCCCTTTCTATCGTGTAGTTTTGTTGGCCTAAATGTGACCTCATGTTATCTTTTCTCACTGGATGTGCATTTGGTTTTCAAGCAGAAGTGGTTGGAAAGGTCTCGTTTACGGGTTGAGGACGGACGCAAGTTTGAACAAAAAATAAGATTGAAAACCAAGTGGATAGTGAAACGAAAGGTAACGGGTCAACTGCAAAGAAAGGAAGCTTTAAGGAAAAAGCTAAAACATTGTAGCGAAAGCACAAGTAGAAACTGAAGACAAACGGAGGACGTGGAGAAGAAAAAGAAGGGCCCATGGTGTTGTTGTTTTTCTCCAAGGCATTTTGTATGGTGAATGGTTTGATCTACATGTGACATGGATGTTTTTATTGCTGGCTTATTGCGGCTGCGTCTATTGTATTTACTATCTAAGAGCATGCAAAACTCATTAAAATAATAAAGTAAAACAGTAAAAGTTATTCTTTGTTTTTGTTAAACTAAAAATAGAATGAATCAGTTTGATGGGTAGTTATATTACTTGCGAAAGTGAAAGTCTGGAAGAAGAGATATTACAGTCTTATTCAGAAGATCAGCCCTCGGGTATGTGTTGGAAGTTAATCATTATATATATAGTTAATCATTATACAACATTAAAAACTATTATTAATAATATAAGTTCAATATAAACTATTATTAATAATATAAGTTCAATATATTTTTATACTATTTTTAATAATATAAGTTCAATATAAACTATTATTAATAATATAAGTTCAATATATTTTTATATATATGTAATTAAACATCTACTATATTTAAAAAATTGCTATCAATAACATATATTGAGTTCCTCATTTTTATACAATTCAACTAAAATCATTTTAATTTGAAATCATCATATTTATTATAACTCTATGTTTCAAAAGAAAATTCGTCATATTCAAATCTTTTGAAATAATCTTATTCAACTAATCAAATTACTATCAACATTTCACATAATATTCTTTTAAATAAATTTCTGTATAGATAAAAGACGAAATGATATGCAAAATCACAAAATTAGTATATTAGTTTTTTTTCAATACAAAATATATAAAATATAATAGCTATTAAAACGGAAGCGCAAGCTTTCAACAAGTATTTAAAATGGTATTTTTAGAAGCGCCATGGAATTCCGAAAGCTTCCAAGAGATTCCGATTCCGATTACGAAGCGGGAAGGGGACGTTGATCGAAGCTTCCGTGCTACCTAGCTCCATACCTCTCTCATTTTCCAATATTCTTGTATTGCTCATGCAGTCTTGAAGCTCATAATGGATAGGTTTATGGAGTATTGACCATCTGATCGTCTCGTTAATTAGTTATCTCCTTGAAGATTCGTGTTAGTGTTCATCTCCCACAGTTACAGGTTCCTAATGATTGTAACTACAAGAAAGATGCACTGAATATTTCCAAAAGCCCAAAACATGGCGGATCTGAAGATTCTGAGATGACAAACAAGGACGTGAGCAAGGGCAGTAATGGTAGTGATTCTTCTAGTCATGATGGATCTCCTCTTCCAACCTCTAAAGAAATCAATCCATGTAAGAGCATATAACTGATCATATAGATTCATCAGGATTGGACTTCGCAGCTGTTACTCGATAATCTCCCATTATATGAGTTCGAATCAGAGACGCTGGCATTCACGTAAGAGCATATAATTGATCATATAGATTCATCAGGCGATTTTGGGTATTTTATTAGTCATGCTATTAACAAAACGATATGATTAATCTATTCATGTTTTTCTATTATTCGTGTTTAGTTTTCCATGACAAACACAACATTGAATGATGTGTGTATTGATCCTTTTTCCCATGCTGCAGACACCAGAAAGTCGTATAGGACAAGGTGAAAAAACTCTGGCACACATCCGTGCTTCTGAGCAGCCTGACAAGGCTGCAAGAAAGAGGATTTGTGGTGATTCATCTAGTCATGATAGCAATCCAAGTCCCAAGACTCAGGATCGGATTTTGGGGCAGTTGATGGAGAGCCTCCGATCAGATGATCCCACTGATCATGTAAGAGCAGAGAAACATCAGGTGCATTTTTCGTCTTGCTTCATAAACTGATAATTTGGATTCATCAGTCAATTCCTGAATTATGATGCATTCTTAATCACACATTGACATGTTTAAAAAAAATGGTCGACTGAAGTTTTTGTTTTGTTCTTTGTATGTGTATCTATCTTTTATCTCCAGCAGTTACCTGAACGTCATACAGAACAAGATGCAAAAAGAAAGCGTGACCTCACTGCTTCTGAAGCAATGGAAAATCATCTAAAAGTCCCCAAGAGGGAGAAGAACATGATGCAAAAAGCTGATGACATTGCCTTCACTGATAACTGCTCTGCAAACTCTAATGATCAGCTAATTGGAAAAACTTCAAAGTCATCAGATTTGACATCACCTGTAGTTTCAGAGCAACCATCATCCAACGTAACCATATGTGGATTCTGCCAATCTGCTAGGGTGTCTGAGGTAAAACTGAGCTTTCTTTGCCATCTAAAAACTGGCATTTTTATTTGTGAATTATTACTCAACTGGTTGGATCAATGTGTTGGGCCACAATTTTAAGAAGACAAAAAGATCTCTAAAATTGTGTGTGATGAAAAGAAATAGGCATGGCCATAAGTGACAAAACCTTTCTTCACTCTAAATTTGTAAGTGGAAGGGAAATTGTCCCACATTGCTTGCAAGTTATGTTTTAGAGTAGTATATATATGGTCAAAGTCATACATTGGTTAAATGGCTTTGGGAAGAAAAAATGGGAACCACTCGCGCGTGCTGCCGCCGGCCGGACCTGGACTCGGGCTCGTGATTGTGATTGTGGCAATGATCCTCCAGAGGTGCGCGCAGACCTTTTTTTTTTGGGGAAAATTTGTAATGAATGTTTCAGCCCCATTAAAGAATTCAGAATCATTTAGGCCCATTAAAGAAATATAATATTCTTTCAAATATTATTTTTGGATGTGCACGTTATGCTGAGATAATTACGAAAAAGGAATATTCGACGGAATATTCGCCGAGAATATCTCCAGCGGAAACCCCCCTCTCACCCTATATATAGAGATCGAAAATCAACATAAAATTCATTCACTTCTTAGATTACGATTAACGTCCAACAAAGAAAAAAAAATCCCCTCGAGAAAAGTCTAAATAAGTAAGTCTATTTCGATAGTATCGTAGAATAAATAGTTCGTTAGGTTCCTTTTTTGAGTGTTGCGAAAAGGAATAGTTTACAATTGTATCATGAGATTCAAAAATCGCACCCGAACGGTCACACTACCGGCGATTTATTGAGTTAAGGACAGAGACCAAGTCTCGCCTTTGCATAATTCGGTGTTGCGTTTATAAGATCTAGCCCGCAATTTCACTTTCAGAAATTCGAGCGCCTACACAATGTTTGTTAGGCCACTAGAGAAATGCTGCATTACTCCATAGGAAGACTGGTGGTTGAAGATGACATGTTTCGCTCCAATGTTATCCATGTCCATAGTGCATGTATCGAATGGTATACAAAATGAAACTCAAAACTTCTACAATTTGCTCATCTGTGTGTTTTGCAAGTCCATGTGTATAGATGTTGATAATCACACATCTAACCTCAATAAGAGGTTAGTTCTCTCTCTTTTCTCTTTAATCTTCTACATCTTTATTATTGGATCAAGTGATACATTACAACATTACAACATCACTCTACACACATACATATAGAAGCTTACTTCTACTTAGACCATGCCTTAAGCCATACTCCTAGGATGTAGACTAACTTACACAAGCAACATCTAACAACTCTCCTAAGCTAGACATCAACACAACACACAAACTCATTTGGGCCTTTCATTTTCGGATGGCCCATTACCAAAACAACACTTAGCCCAAGATCTTTTCTTTTTTTTTTGTTGACTTCTTCTTCTTTCTTCTTCTTCTACGCTTCTTTTCTTTCTTCTTCTTCTTCTTCTTCGCTTCTTCATTTCTTCTTACTCTGAAGCTGCTTCTTCTTCTTCCAAGATTTAACCTAGGATTCATATTTCCAACACTCCCTTTTGGGTCGTTAGATTAAATCTCCAATTTGAATTTTGGGATTTAATCCCAATGCTCCTTCTTACTTGTCAATTTGCCTCTTCCTTTTTGCGAATCCTATTTACGAAATGTGGCAAAATTCACAGGTAAGCTTACATGTATCCATCTTCCTCTTGATCGGAATCCGGAATCTTTATGACTCCAGCTTTTCTCCTTCAAATTTTCATTGCCGTCACTTTGATGGGTTTTCTCCTCAATCTTCCTCTTGCTTCGATTCTTCTTTGATCGATCTCAATTTCTTCTTTCTTTTTCAGCGGATGAATCGGTATGAAGGCTGTCTCTAATCTCCCTCTTGGTGATTTTCTTCTTATCACACAAAGATAACTCTCTTGACTCTTCATCACTTCGATTCTTCTTCTCCTTTTTCACAATTGACTTTCTCTTGTCAATTGTTTGCTTTGATTCTCATCTTTGACACATGAATTCTAGGAATTTTTCTTTCTCGTGAGCCTTATCCTTGTCACCTTCAAGTTTACCATGAGCTGCCTCACGTTTTTCTTGAAGTTTCCATGAACTCTTCACGCCTTCTCCCGTTGCAAGCAACCGACTCCTGCTTCCTTTCTCCATTAGGTAAGCTTCTTCTTTCTCCTTTGCTTGGTGTCCACTTTGATCAACAGCCTTTTTCACTCTTTTGGATTCTCGGAACCATCACTTTGGCATTAGCTTTTGACTGTTTGACTCTGGCACTATTACCCGGTTTTTTCTAACCGTAGTCTCTTTGGTTTCTCCATGAGTCATTACCGAAGCTTTGCTTTAGTTGCTTGGCTCCTTGAATCTTCACCATTGTTTTCTAACTTAGGTGTGATTGGTTTTAAGTCATCACCTAATCATCTAACTTTGGCTTGTTCTTCTCCTCGTTTCAGCTGATAGCTCTTCAAGCTTCAAGCTTCATCGAGTATCATCAAGCTTCACCAAGACATGTCGAATTAAAGACAGAAATCTCCTCCACAATCCTGTCTCCACACCGTTGTCTTCATTACTTCTTCCAGAAGATCTCCTCATCTCCTTGGATGCACATGAAGCACGCCTTCTTTGAGGTACGGCTGTGAATGCGCTTGTGAAAGTTGATGGTAGTCTCTTTTGTCACCACCTTCTTTTCCTTCTCTTCTTTTTTGACAGTGGATAACTTTCTTTTTCTTCATCTCTTCGGCCTTAGAGAAGTTTGTGCAGGCTCTTTTCTCACTCTCCCTCAGCAACCACCTCCATGGAGTTGTCCATTTAGTGGCTGCCAGGTCTTCTTCTTGGAGGTACTTCAACTCCTCCTTTTCTTCTCTTCTTGGCAGCTTTTGTTGCTGCACCTATCTCTTCTTCTGCTTCAGCCACATAATTCTCCCATCTTGCTTTGGCGCTTCCAAGGTTTGTTCTCAGCTTCAACTTCTTCTCAATCCATCCCTTGAATTTGAGCATTTGTTGAACCGTGAACTTTGTAGTTTTTAAGCGCACTAAACTCATGAATCTTCTGTTTTAATGGCTGCAGCATCTCTTCATTTTTCTTGAGCTCAGGTCCACTCAAGACTCCACTCTCAGAGGTTTATCACTTCAACCTCTGTCTTCCTCTGTTTCAGATTTGTTCATCATCTTTCACTTTGTGATGAATCAACCTTAACAGTTTCAGGTTTGGACCTTCATGACCACCTCAAAAGATGCTTCAGGTCCGCACCTCTCTCTTCTTCTTCTTTTTCTTTTCACGGCCTCTCTGTGTCGTCTCCTTCTTCTTCCTTCATCTTTGATGTTTTTTTCTTACAGCTGACTTCTTCTTCTTCACAGCTTTTGTGCTGTCTTGTTCTTCTTCTTCTCTTCAGCCTTCTTTTGGACTGAATCACTCTTGGCATCTTCTCAGTGACGCCGGCTCAGACCAAAACTGTGGTGGAGCTTCATCTTCTCAGGTTTGCTCCCTCTTCATCTCTTCTTTCTTTGATGGCTGTGTCTATTTTTCTTTTCTTCTCCCTCTCGGCCTCACTTTTCTTCTTCTTCTTTGTGCAGGCTCCAGGGATCATAATGCGCTCTGATACCATGTTGACAAACACACATCTAACCTCAAGATAACATCATACCCAGGTTAATTCTCTCTCTTTTCTCTTTAATCTTCTACATCTTTATTATTGGATCAAGTGATACATTATAACATTACAACATCACTACACACACATACATATAGAAGCTTACTTCTACTTAGACCATGCCTTAAGCCATACTCCTAGGATGTAGACTAACTTACACAAGCAACATCTAACAACTCTCCTAAGCTAGACATCAATACAACACACAAACTCATTTGGGCCTTTCATTTTCGGATGGCCCATTACCAAAACAACACTTAGCCCAACATATTTTCCTTCTTGTTGACTTCTTCTTCTTTCTTTTTCTTCTACGCTTCTTTTCTTCTTCTTCTTTTCTTCTTCGCTTCTTCATCTTCTTCTTACTCTTAAGCTGCTTCTTCTTCTTCCAGGATTTAATCTAGGATTCATATTTCCAACAATAGAATTTGGCTAGAATGTTAAACCCTTTTGCATGATAGAAATATTAACAGCAGCTGAAATGAATGTTCAGGGCACCGCAAGTTTACTATGAAGCTGACACAATGAAGATCTGGCAAAGGGAATGAAAATCAAGTGCACTAAATGTAGTCTGAAAGGAGCTGCCTTAGGCTGCTTTGTCAAGTCTTGCCGCCGTTGCTATCATGTTCCCTGTGCAAGGGAGATTTCCAGATGCCGTTGGGATTATGTATGGATTCTCTACATTCTCATCTTAAAATATAGTAATTACTTACCAAAGTTTCAATTGTAATGTGAGACTGACTCTGTGTTTTCTTGGTCCTTACAGGATGACTTTCTTCTGCTTTGTCCGGCTCATTCGTCTGTCAAATTCCCAAATGAGAAGTCAGGTCACCGCGTAGCCAGAGCTGAGCCCAAACCAAAAAAGTAATAAATTTTGTTCAGCATATAATGTTAAGACTTACAGTATTGTTCTTCATATGATACTAACTAATAAATCCCATTATAAGTTTCTCTTCTTACCACAAGGCTCAAACAAGAAACCCTCTTATGTGGATTTACCACTTTTGGTTCAAAATTGGTTAGCTTTTGCAAACAAAAAGACTAATTTTCCCATTGCATTGTTATCCCCCAGCGCCTGATGGAAAAAAAATAGCAATGCAACCATATCAAGGGTACTGGAATCCAAGTGTTACACATGTGATTGCTTCTACAGACGAAAAAGGAGCTTGCGTAAGAACTTTAACAGGTTCTTATGGGTATTCTCAATGGAAAATGGATTATCAATTCAGATTGTAAGTTAGATTACCTACTCAGGATTTCTCATGCCCTTTTACTTTTTACAATTAAGAAATCTTCATTAAACCTTGATTTGTTTCTAAGGATGAAAGCAAGGCTTTTCAACCAGTTGATGAAGAACCGTTTGAGATCCATTTAGACACTCAAGGATGGACCAAAAACCGCAAGACTCAGTGCATCAACCAATGTATGTATAAGAAACTACCAAAACAAATTTGAAATTGTTTTGTATAGATATCTCACTCTATTTTATTTGTCAAGCAGAAACCAAAGCTCTTTGATGGCTTGAAATTCTATTTCTTTGGAGATTTCTTCAAAGGTTACAAAGAAGACCTTAAGAATCTAGTCAAAGTAGCTGGAGGTACGATTTGAACACAGAGGGTGAGCTTGCTTCAGAAAGCAGCAACAATGTGAATGACCAGAGATCATCGATTGTGGTGTACAACATTGATCCTCCACTTGGATGTGCCTTAGGTGAAGAAGTCAGAATAATGCTAAACAAAGAAAATTCTAAAACCCTAAATCCCCAAAGATTCGCCGGTGTGAGAAACGCAGGGAATCATATCAGGCTACAGAAAACGTAAGTTTCCCGAGAAAATTTCTGAAGTTTACATGCTCGATGTAATGACTCAGCTTTACTTTGAAATTTCTCGCACCGTTCAGTTTGTTTTAGTGATGAATTACTTGAATAACGCTACATTGTAGATAGATCATCTTCGTATTTATCCAATTTAACCTCCATTGATTTACTTGACCGAATAAATTATTTGTTATGCATTGAAACACTCTGTGAAATCTGCAAAACCTGATCATCTGAATGATAGAGTCACCACGGTTGAGGAAACCTATGAACACATTGTGTTACAAGAATCTCTTGAACTCTTGGAAGAAGAGAAGGAAGAAGAGGATAAAGAACTGAATTCAAGCAAGGCTGGTGAGGCTTCTTCTGAGAACATTGAGATTGCCTCAAACTCCTCAGGGTCGTATCCTTCAAACCACAGATACAAGAATTGCAGAGAAAGCGATGATGAAATAGAAGAGGATGAGTTAGACTGTGGTGAAAGTGATCTTGATGAAGATGAAGAGTATTCTAGTGATGTTGGATTTAGTGAGGATAGTTACTTAACCTGACTGAAGAAGCATACACTGAGGAGATTAGGGATAAAACGGAAGAGATTGATGCAAAGTTGAAAAGGTCTAATGAGAGTGTTAGAGATGAAAACCACTATGCCCAAGGGGTACTTCACCCGGTTGAGAATCTCACTCAGTGGAAATCTGCTAAATCCAAAGGGAGAACAATACAGAAACAGTTTCAAAAGGAGAATTCTAACTTCATCTCAGATCAAGAAGACAAAAGGGATTCCTCTTCTTTTCGGCACAGACCCGAAATCCAGAATTGAACCCAAGAAACTGAGACAAGTAGTAAATACAACAGCGCCTCTATGTCTATCTCTACTTCCGAGAAACAAAAGTCTAGCTGCTACTCGAAACTGGTTAAAATCAGCCATGACGATAGACCTATACTATGTGCATTGACATTGGAGGATATCAAACAGTTCTCGGCTAATTCTACGCCAAGGAAATCCCCCCTAGCAAGAGCCCTGATGAGACACCTATTATAAGCACAGTTGGTGGTTACTGGGGTAATCACTCAAAGGCAATAGACTGCGGCTTCGCATCTTCATTCAAGGGAATACCCAACACCAGCAGCAAGTACAGAGAGGTACGCATAAACCACTAACACCACCCTACAAAACAGTACAATATCTGATAATATTTCATAGTTCTTTCAAAACCAACGTCCACGAGTGAACAAAATACATCGCATATTGTAACATAACGGAATTAACTAGGAATCCAAACTATAGGACCGGAGAATCTAAACTCAATTATAACACAAAAATGTCGTTGAATCCTGTTTAACTACACCCACAATTCTGAGCTTCATGTTACTCCTTTCAAGAGCATGTCAGATGGAGGGCATCCCAAATTGATTGAAGGGGATGAGAGTTTATCGTTCTTAATCTGTAAAATCAAAATTTAGATCTAGAGGAGGTTATGGTGTGACAAATTGATTGAAGAGTTGGAATAGAGAAAGCACATGGAATTTAATTTTAATAAATAAATACCGGTGAATAGATTGGATTTTGGTTTGTAGCTATGATAGATGTTGACAAAATTTAATATAATAGTAATCACACAAACATACATACATACATGCAGAAAGATGCTTCATTTACATATTCTCGCTTGATTTATACAAGCAAAAGCTCTGTACCGTTCTTACTAGGTACGAAACAAGAAATTTCCAAATAAATTCGAAGAATGATGCTCAAATTCGAATTCCTTTGGCAGCTATGAGAATTAAAAGATCCTTCATTTACCTAAATTAGTGCATTATAATCACTTTTATAGGAAAAGCTCTGTTCTTTATAGGACTCTAATCCATAAATTCGAAGAAGATGCTTAAACATTGCGAATCCCTTATGAATAAGACCTATTACACGAATCTAAAAACCGCAAAGACTCTATAAGGTTCTAATCGAATATCAGAAACAAGCATACAAATACCAAATTTGAAATATGATTTGCTCGACGGATTAGGGTTTCTACAGTTACATCAGCGCACGCGATGCATCTTCCCTGAGGACGATGTTGGATTTTGAAATCTTCGCCAATATGCTCGGATCAGATTTGCCGGCTCCGATTTTCTTAGGCGCCATTGATTGAAAATTTGTGAGCTAAAAAATCCGCGAAGGAGAAAATACGACGTGGGTTTCTCTTTCGCTCGATTGGTAAAAAGGGGTTATCGGATTAATGGGCTTATATTAGGCCCATTAATAAATCCAAAGGCCCTTTATTTATGATTTTAACGGCCCATATTGAGCCGACCAACGCAATACGCGTCGCCTTTGGTTTTGGTCTGTCGTGTCTAACCCTATATACCCATCTTCTTCCCGTAAACGAAACAATCCAAAATCTAAAGCTGTGAGCTCCTCCTCCATTGAAGCCACTTTCGAAGAGAGCTTTTACTAGTTGGAAAAGACTTCTAGAAGCGACCTTCTTCTTTAGTTTCGCGATGTTAGTATCCTTTACTCGTATCTACGAATTGACAACAAAACTAGGGTTTTTTTCAGTAGCTCTTTTTGTTTATTGGGTTTCTGATTTGATTTGCAGTATGATTAGCTTAGTGACATGCGTCGATGTGTGTTATATATATGTTTCCACTGGTTCATTTCTTAATGGAACTTAGTTTTCTGCAGTATCGGTTTAGAAGAAAGTTATGGGAGACAGCGAGGCTATGTTTGCCGAGGGCTATACATCTAATCCATATGGAGGTTACAATGCTTCTGCTGCTACTGTGGAATCGACAGGGCAAGAAACTGCACCTAATACTGATTCTTTGGTCAATGGGACTGGTCCTGAAGGTGGTTTACCCGCGCCAGTTGAGAACGGGAATGCAACAAATAACGTGGCTGTAACAGCTCCAGCAACGGAGCATGGAGACAATCCTGGTAATTCCTTCTTCTTTTTGTGAACACATCAATGCTTTATGAATAGATAAATCACTACAACTTTAACAGATTCCAACCTGATGTTTACTTCGATGACTTGTTCCTTGTCTGTTGTTACAGACTCTACTCTTTCACCAGAAGAGGAGCGACTATGGAATATTGTAAGGGCTAATTCTTTAGATTTCAAAGCTTGGACTGCCCTGATTGATGAGACGGAGAGGATGGCTCAGGTATGTGTGGATTTCCTAATGAATCTTCCCTTTCCCTATGTACTCCAATATTTGTCAGCTGGATCATGTTTCCATGAATTGTTTGCTGTTTGGATCTCATTAGTGTCGAAATAGTATTCTGGTTATATTCGAATGCCATAAGTCATTGTCATCTGTCTATATCTTATGCTACGTTTTATTCTCTGGTGCTTTATTCATTTTCCCTAGATTAGTAATGTTTTCCTTTCTGCCTTAGTTACAGGACAATATAGCAAACATCCGTAAAGTGTATGATGCATTCTTAGCTGAATTCCCTCTGTGTTATGGCTACTGGAAAAAATATGCGGATCACGAGGCTCGGGTAGGGAAAATGGACAAAATCGTGGAGGTTTATGAAAGATCAGTGAAGGGAGCTACATATTCAATGGACAGCTGGTTCAATGGACAGACACTATCAGAATGTTTGTTCCTTTGTTCTCTCATTTTTTCAGTTACAGCAAGTACTCTCAACTAAGCTGTTCAATGAATGTGTATGAACAGCTTAGTTGATTTTTTCAGTTACAGCAAGTAATCTCAATAAAATACTACTTTTCTTATATGCAATACACTAGTTTTTGAGCCTCCTTTCCATAGCTATCTGATATCTTTACCTGAAACTGCTCCATTTTTTGTGGTGTTCTATATACTTCTCTGGTTTGAAAATTTTGAAGTTGAAATTTATATACCTGTTTTAATTTTCACTCTCCCCCGAAGTGTGCATTCATACGCAAAATGCTGCTGGGAAGATGTCAACCAGTTTTCGGCTTAGGTAACCCCTGACTGATCGATTTTGGCCATGGTATGCTTCAGTGTATGGCAGTATCATGCATTCAAAGAGTGATTCATTTTTTCCATAGAACTCGTGTTTGTTTTTACTGATTGATCATGTCTCTGTCTTTCAGTCATATGGCATTCTTTTTTACTCTGCTGCAGGCTTTTCAAACGGGCATTGGTTTACGTTGGAACAGACTTTCTTTCTTCTCCATTGTGGGACAAATACATTGAGTATGAGTGCAAGCAGCAGGACTGGAGCCGACTTGCCATGATTTACACCAAAATACTGGAGAATCCAATTCAAAATCTCGATAGATATTTCAGCAGGTAACTTTATTGACTTCATTATTCATTTAGTTATGTGGGTTGTGATTGGTCTAGTATTTTTTCTGCTGCTGATAAGTGCTTGTCTTGCTATAGTTTTAAGGACCTAGCCGAAAAACGACCCCTGTTAGAACTAAGGAATGCTGAGGAATCCGTGGCAGTAGCTCCTGCTGGTAATGCTTCTGAAAGTACACCATCTGAGTCTGGTGGAAAGGCAGATGAAGGACAATCTCAAGTTGATGGTTCCACTGAACAATCCCCTAAATTGGAAAGTGCTGGTTCAACTGATCCTAAGGAGTTGAAGAAATACGTTGACATCAGAGAAGCCTTGTATATAAAAGCCAAAGAGTTTGAATCCAAAATCATTGGTTTTGAAATGGCTATAGGGAGGCCCTATTTCCACCCTTATCCTCTCAACCTCGCAGAGCTGGAAAACTGGCACAACTATCTAGATTTTATAGAGAGAAATGGAGACTTCGATAAGGTACTGGGTGCTTAACTCTCTTATATGTGAACTTACAAGTGTTTTGTAGATTAAGTCGTGCCTCTGTAATATTATTGACCTACAGTTAAGTATTATCTGGTGCATGATATGCTTGATTGGGTTTCCATTGGATCAAGCAATGAGACTAAATCATGGGCCTCGATTTGGTAACTTTAAGGCTAAGTAATTCGAACTCTCAATTTGTCAATGGTTGTTTTAGGTATGTGTGTTGTTATCCTTGTTGTTAAAGTTCCAATGTTATTAATGCAAGTGTCTTCCTAACAATCTGTCTGTCAGGCAAGGAGGGTCCCTCCGTATGTGAGGCCCCCTCTGTTGGAATAGAGTATTTATTGTGGATTTCTCCTTTCTGCTTTCTCTGTTTACATGTTCCTTTTTTTCCCTAGTGATCATCATATATGTTTTACATTCAATTGTTTTTTCCTATAGGTGGTAAAGCTGTATGATAGATGTGTGGTTGCCTGTGCGAGTTACCCAGAATTCTGGATTCGATATGTATTAAAGATGGAAGCAAGTGGAAATATGGAACTTGCAGAAAATGCCCTTGCTCGAGCAACTCAAGTCTTTGTCAAGGTAAAATTTGATTCACCAACTTTTTGGGTAGTTAAATTTCAATTGGTTCTTTATTTGCTTTTTGTTTTTTTCTTTGATAGTTTCATCCAGGGATACACCTTTTTGCTGCTCGATTAAAAGAGCAGAACCGGGATATAGCTGGTGCTAGAGCTGCATACCAATTACTGCACTCTGAAATTGCTCCTGGTCTTCTTGAAGCAGTAATCAAACATGCGAACATGGAACATCGAGAAGTAAGCTTCCATGTTGATTAAAAACTAGTATAGATTGTCATAACTGTTCCTTTCCTTTACTCCTGTTCTAATTTTATCTGTAGGGTAATCTTGATGAGGCTTTCTATGTGTACGAGCAATTGATTACTCTTCACAAAGGAAAAGAACATTCCACAATACTGCCGCTGCTCTATGCTCAGTATTCAAGGTTTACATACTTGGTATGTCACATGGTCTACTAAGACTTTACACAACTGATCTTTAAACTCGTTTTTTTAATTCTCTTGATGGAGTATATGGTTGGCTTCTTACTTTTCTCAATACTGTCAGGTTTCCGAGGATGTTGAGAAAGCTAGGAAGATTTTAGTCGACGCACTTGAAAATGTACAGCCATCATCACCTATCATGGAAGCACTGATTCATTTTGAGAAATTTCAGCCAGTAGCATCAAGACAGATTGAATACCTTGAGCCATATGTCAAGAAAGTTATACAGCCAGATGCAGATAACATAGCAAGTTCCACTGAGAGGGAAGAGCTGTCCTTAAAATATATAGAGGTAAACGAAAAGAATACAGTCTTTTCTTGAACATCATGTATCTATATTATATTGGTTTTAACACCCAATTGGCCTTTGCAGTTCCTGGATCTTTTGGGAGATGCGAAATCTTTGAAGAACGCGGAAGATCAACATGATCTTCTCTTTTTACCGTCAGAACTGAAAAAGCGTGAAATACGTGATGCAGTAGATTTTCTCTCATCAGATACGAAAAAGGCAAAAACTTACAACGACACTCCACCTGCTCAGCCAACGTCCAATGGATATCCAAATGCTCAGACTCAATGGTCTGGTGACTACGCAGTGCCTCAGTCTTTGCCACCAACACAAGCCCCTGCTGCTCAACCACAACAGTGGAACCCAGCCTATGCCGAACAGGTAAAATACCAAAAATAGAATTAAACCTGTTTCCTTACATATATGCTTTTACTCTTCTAATAGTATTTCCAATATAGGCTGCGTATAGGGAATATGGGGCATACCCCGCTGGCTATACCGCTCCACAAGCACAAGCACCCGTGCCACATGCCGCTGCTTATTGTGCATATGATGCTCAGGTAACCGGATTAACCGGATTACTCTTAAATATACATTACAGGAGTGTTTAAGATTTCAGTGTATTTCAACTAACTGATCAGAACTTTTTCCTCAGTCTTGGCAACCAACACAAGCAGCTGGTGGTCAACCACAACAGTGGAACCCAGCCTATGCCGAACAGGTAAAATACCAAAAATAGAATTAAACCTGTTTCCTTGCATATATGCTTTTACTCTTCTAATAGTATTTCCAATATAGGCTGCGTATGGTGAATATGGGGCATATCCCGCTGGCTATACCGCTCCACAAGCACTCCTGCCACATGCCGCTGCTTATTGTGCATATCCTGCTCAGGTAACCGGAATTCTTAGTTACTGTTAAATATAATTCAGGGATCAAGTTTTTATTAACTAACTGAATCTTTACTTCTTTTTCAGACATACCCAACACAGAGTTATGGACCTCCAGTTGCAGCTGTAGCACCAGTGGCTGCGCCTGTGCAGCAACCGGCTGCTGTTGCAGCTCCTCAGGCTTACTACTGAGCCTGTGGCTTTTGCTGGTCGTTTTTGCTGGTCTACCTATTCCTATAATATAACATCAATGCCTTTGTTTCTGCTTTTGTTGAGAAAACATTTTCAGCTCAACCAGCTCTTGAATGGTGAATCCATATTCTTTGGCAAGTGCAAATGATGGTACAGAGAGATGAGAAGAGACAACACATATATTGCTTTTACTTACAAAAACCAGGGTTCACTTCAATTCAATTACATGTCTTTGGTCTGTAAATAGTTAACCACATTGACGAGTGTTCATGTCTCTTGTGGTCGTTTGTGAATATCAAGTTCGAACTCTAATTATCTCCTTTTGATCGCATAACTTGAAATGGAGCTATATGATAGAATCACCAGTAATCTCATTAAAAACAGAAAGTATGAAATATAAGTAGTGCATAGAGAGTAACAAGAAATCAAATCTACCAATAAACGCTAAAACAAAACATTTGAAACAGAATGAAACGTTTCTTTCCTTGGCTTAATTATTCTTCAGATTCCGAGAGTTGTCCAAGTCAACTGTCCCTGACCAAAGGTGGTAGCCACCTTCCCTCCTCTGTTTCTCTTCTTCATTACAAACCAAACTCGATAGCTCAGTGTTTGATCCGTGTGGCTTAGGGTTTACAATCACTTTTTATCCCCTCAGGAGCCTTAACATTCACTGAGTATACTGAATTAGGACTCCCAACATTAGTCACACGCCTTGTTACTTATTGAGAATATGGTAAGATATGAATGTTTTTAGGGAGGAGCAGATCGAATGCTTATGCCTCATAATCACCTATTTAGCTAATCAGAAGTGCTGTTGACCCCTAAACAAACAAAAAGCTATCACAATTGTTAAATTACTCATATAAAAGCTAATAAATATAACTGTTAGTGACTTTTATGGAATGTGGGTTTTGTTCTTCTAGGGGTAAGGTACAATCATCTAGCAATGGATACAACAATACAAAAGTAAAAAACGTAGTAGTTGTAAATATGATGTAAATTTGGAGAAAATACTCATCTAGTTGTTCATAATAGTATTACAAAAGTTTAGCTGAAGTAAAAATAAATATAGAATAATATAATAAAGACTTTTAAACTTTCTATATAAATATATATATATATATATATATATTGGTATTGCCATTTATTATAAATAAAAAATAAAAGTTTGGGCCCTTTTTAATATTCTTAAAATATAAAAATAATGTAGGCCAAGAAAAATAATGTATGATCCGCCCTCGTCTAATCTTTCGTTTTTTTTGTCAATCTTTCAAATTAGGATATAATTTGAAAGAGATTTAAGCTAATTTAGCCTCCTTTGATTTTTGTTCTTCATGTGGTTGCAAATATACCGTACAGATAAAATATGTTTAGGCTAAATTTATTTTGTTCTTATAATGGTTATTTAACCTCTTAAAGGAAAACTAAACTTCACAAAGATAAGAATACTGAGTATGACTCCAAAATCCAAAGACTGTTTTCCCAGAAACAGAGCCCTTAGGGTTCCAATTTTTCTCAGGTGTGGTACTTGTCCATCTTTGACTAAACTGAAATATGATGAACAATGTTGCAAACAAAGGACCAGAGTTTAATTTATGATGAAGACTTTTTAACAACATGACTAAAAATGGTGAAGTTTGGTGTAGGGATTTGTTATATTTTATCCAAATAGACCAACCAAGAATGAAAGAAATGAAGTCTCAACTATACAATTTAAGAAATAAGATTTTAGTAACTTTCAAGGCTATAACTTGTAAAGTATACTTTCGATCAACCTCTCTACACCGGCAAGTCTGTAGGACCACAAAATTCTCTTTAACAAACGACACCAGCTCGATTTTGGACGTGAGTATGATGTCCACAGTCTGATATTTGTTCCACGCATGCATTTGGTAACTCTCCGTGTAGTCTCTGCATTGAAGAATATATGATTTAGGGCTAGAACAACCATTCAAAACATGGTCGCTTGTTGCTAATGATTTGGTCATCGATCTCCCCATAGTATCAGTATCTTCTGTGAAACCCCTACTACAGACAAAACTCAATTAACTCCAGCCACTATATGTGTCGCTACTCTACATTTTTTGTTCTTTTCTTTGTTCATTTTCCGTTTTCAATGACATTTCAACTCTAACATCTACTTTCTAGGTAATTTCTTACACAAAAAAATTTACTAATAAATTTTAATTTGAATAGATTGAAAATTTTCATTCATTATTGATGGTACCTTTTTAGGGATTGTCATACTTATTTATAATGAAAAAACATATTTGATATTGTAAAAAATGAAACAGTGATAATCTTTTTTTGTAGGGTGCATCTTTTAAGATAAATATTTGTAATGGATAATTTCTATAAAAAAATTAAGTATTTTAAAACAAATTATTGTGATACCAGTGACTAAAAATCTTGGCTCTGTCACTGCTTGTCTAGTTCTGTAGCAACTGCTAATAATACTATCTTTAGTGAAGCTTACCTAAACATTCCACATTTCATGACAATGAAAAAATTCTCGATAGTAAACTTGAATTTTAAACCAATTAACTTAATTGTCACATGACCCAGTCAACAAATCTAAGTGTGAGAAGCTCGAATTCTTACTATTTTGACAATTGATCAATAAGACTTGAAACGCGGTTGTTTAGTTTAAGAAGAATCACATTCAATGCTAACCGAGCCT